>VDFB02339944.1:0-225225 GCA_007258455.2 Sequoia sempervirens
TAGCCCATTAGATTACCATTGTGTATTTGCTTTGTTGAGTATTGACAATGAACCTAGATCTTTCAAAGAGGCTCTCTCTTTGGAGGAAAGTGAGTCTTGGTTGCAAGCCATGCACAAGGATATGGTGGTTTTAGATAGTTGTGACACCTGGGATCTTAGTAATTTTCTCAAAGGAAGGAACCCCATTGGATGCAAGTGGGTATTTAAAAAGAAATTTTGATCAAATGGCCAGTTAGAGTGGAACAAGGCCATATTAGTGGCTAAGGGCTATTCCTAAATAGAGGGAATTGATTTTGGTGAAAATTTCTCTCTTGTTGCTAAATTGACTTCTATTAGATTTCTATTATCTATTGTTGTTGCTTGTAATTTTGAGATAGAGCAAATAGATGTTAAAACTATTCTTTTGCATGAGGATCTTGAGGATGAAATTTATATGTGATAGCCTGATGATTTTGTTGTGAAAGGAAAATAACAATTAGTCTACAAGTTGAAGAGATCTTTGTATGGTTTGAAATAGTCACTGTGAATGTGGTACCCAAAGTTTGATTCTTTTGCACTTAAATTGGGTTTTCTTAAGAGCGAGGAGGATCATTGTGTTTACATTAAGGTTATTGATGATCGGATTATAATTGTCTTATATGTTGATGATATGTTGTTTATTGATAATAACAAGGTGATGATTAGTGAGCTCAATACACAAATTTCTAAGACATTTGATATGAAGGAATTGGGGGTTACAAAATGTATTCTTGAGATGGAGATCAACAAAGATCGGGTTCACAGAAATCTTTGGTTAAGTCAGAGTAAGTATGTTGATACCATTTTGTAGAGGTTTAATACGCATGACTGTAAGCCATTTACTATTCCATTTCTGGTTGGTACTAAGTTGAGCTTAGATATTTTTCCTAATTCTGACGATGATTTTGAGGATATGTCTAAGGTTCCTTATGCTAGTGTCATTAGTAGTTTGATGTATGCAATGGTTTGCACTAGACCAGATATAATCCAAGCAATGGGAGTTCTGAGCAGGTTTATGTCTAATTCTAGTAGAGAGCATTGGAATCTTTTAAGAGGGTGTTTAGATATTTGTGAGGTACTTATGATTATTGTTTGGTTTATCATGGTACCCATGATGTGGTCAGGTCATTGGACATACAAGGATTTGTTGATGTAGATTGGGCAGGTGACTTGGATGGTTGAAGGTCCACTAGTGGCTATGCATTTACTTTGTTTGAATGTATAGTGAATTGGATGAGTAAGAGGCAGCCTATAGTTGTATTGTCCACCACCGAAGTAAGGTATATGACTACTAAACATGCCTCTAAGAAAGCAATATGGTTACAAAGGCTTGGTAATGGCATTGGTTTTTATTATAGAATAATAAAGATTGGATGTGATAGTCAGAGTGATTTGTTTGATTGAAAATCTTGTATCATGCTTGTACTAAGCATGTTGATGTTCAATATCACTTTGCGTGAGAAATGGTTGAGAATGGTAAGGTCTTGATTGAAAAGGTTGACACTTTCGATAATGTTGCAAATTCTCTTACAAAGTCAGTGACCACAAATAAGTTCTCTTGGTGCAGGAAGGCCATGGGCCTTGATCACTGTACTTGATTTTATTATTTGTATCTCTTGTATGTAATTATAATGTATAATTTCAAGTGGGAGAAAGTTAGGAAAAGGTGACATTAACCTTGTAATCCTATGTCATTTGTATGCCTCCACATTCCTTCGAATGTGTTCTAGGGGACATGTGAGAAAACAATTAAATTTTGGCATGTTATAATTATATTTTAAAGAGGATTTAATTTTGGTGGAGGTTACACATAAAAAAATGGATAAGTCATCTTTCTAAAGCATCCATAATGGAAATTGGAAGGTCTTGGATGGGGTGCCCAAGATTGGAGAAGAAAAGGTGTTTGTTGGTGTTCTATCGGGGAGCAAAAAGGTCATCAAAGCATCCATAAAGTCAAGAGTTGGATAGGATATGGGCTAGGTGCCTATGTGAGGGTCTTGTAATTCCATTTAATATTTTATTATGTCTTTTGGTTGTCCATGAAGAGAAGCATGAGTTTTTGCAAGTGTTTTTGTACCTCTTGTTTTGGTTTACCATTTGTAGTTTTACCTCCCACAATTTCTATAAATTGGAGCCATGAAATGGTAATTTCATGTTGATTTATTGCAGGTATCTGGGTGTTGTTGGGTTGATCAAAGATTAGTAGTGAAGTGTATTATTGTGTACTCCCATTCAAAGATTAATAATATACTTGCCTTATTTTCTCGTGTGGAGTTTTTTCTTGAAAGCATTTCTCCATGTAAATTTGGTGTCACATTTTATCTGCCAATTTTTATATTGTGATGTATGTTGCAATCATATGTTTAAATCTGATTTTTAGATCTAATTCACTTGCATAAGTTCATATTGTAGCTTTCCTTCGCCTTGTTTCTAATAGAGTTGACATAAATTGAGAGAGGTTAATGTGGATGGATGCCATATCGACTTGTAGGTGCATAAAAAACATTCTTAGGTATCACGAGCTTTGAGAACCACTTTGTCATAGTCCAAAAGTTTTTTGCTCTTACGACATTTAAGAGACTATGTTAGAATAGTGCACTTTGAAATGATTGGGTGATTTGGGAAACAAATAGAGCCCTTCCCTAGCATTTATGTACCCACTTGGATGTGTTGGCATAGTCGGTTTTGGTCCAGGATGCATGAAATGAAAAATATGCTTCTTGCCAAATTTGCACTGCTCTCCACTTATAGTTTTTGAAAGTATGCATTTTAAGTTGGCATGGTCAAACAGTGTTGAGTTGAACAAAATCAAGAGAAGTTAATGCAAAGAGATGTCATATCAACTTGTAGGTGTAGACAAAACATTATTAGGTTTCACGAGCTCCGAGAACCACTCTATCATAGTTCGACAATTTTTTACACTTACGACACTTAAGAGACTATGTCGGAATAGTGCACTCGAAAATGATCAGATGACTTGCACAAAGAATAGAGCCCTTCAATAGTGTTTACCTACCCACTTGGATGTGTTGGTGTAGTCAGATTTGGTCCAAGACACATGAAATAAAAAATATGCTTCTTGTCAAATTTGCATTGCTCTCCACTGACAGTTTTTGCAAGTATGCATTCTAAGTTGACATGGTCAAACGGTGTTGAGTTGACCAAAATAGAGAGAGGTTAATGAGGAGGGATGCCATATTGACTTGTAGGTATAGATGAAACATTTTTAGGTTCCATGATCTCTGAGAACCACTTTGTCATAGTTTTGCAGTCTTTTGCTTTTATGACACTTAAGAGACTGCGTCAAAATAGTGCACTCTAAAATGATTGGGTAACTTGGAGAACACACAAAGCCCTTTCCTAGCATTTAATTACCCACTTGGATTTTTTTGCTCAATTGATTTTGGTACAAGATGCATGAAATGAAAATATGTTTCTTTCCAAATTTGCATTACTCTCCATTGACTATTTTTACAAGTATGCATTCTAAGTTGGCATGGTCAAATGGTGTTGAGTTGACCAAAATCAAGAGAGGTTCATGTGGAGGGATACCATATAAACTTGTAGGTGTAGAAAAAAATATTCTTAGGTTCCATGAACTCCAAGGATCACTCCATCATAGTTCAATAGCTTTTTTCTCTTAGGGCTCTTAAGAGACTACATCACAACAGTACACTCTGAAATGATCGGGTGACTTGGAGAACAATCAGAGCCCTTCCCTAACATTTACCTACCCACCTAGATGTGTTGGAAAACTTAGTTTTGGTTCAGGATGCATGAAACAAAAAATATGCTTCTTTCCAAATTTGCACTACTCTCCACTAACAATTTTTGCAAGTGTGCATTCTAAGTTGGCATGGTCAAATGGTGTTGAGTTGACCAAAATCAAGAGAGCTTAATGTGGATGGATTCCATATTGACTTGTGGTTGTAGATAAAAAAAATTTAGGTGTCATGAGCTCCGAAAACCACTCTATCATAGTTCGACAATTTTATGCTCTTAGGGCTCTTAAGAGACTATGTAGGAATAATACACTCTAAAATGATCGGGTGACTTGGAGAATGAATAGAACCCTTCCCTAGTGTTTACCTACCCACTGGATGTGTTTGAACAACTCATTTTCCAAACCTAATGACAAATTTGTAATTTTATAATTTAGCAAATTTTGTTTAAACAATCATTTTCCCATGGGTAGTGCGAGGCTATCTTATTTTTCTCATTTTTGTGGACATAATGACACCCCATAGCTAGGTATTTGTGTGTACTACCCAGAGGCAACCAAAATATTTCATTTTTTAGCATGCATTCATGGGATTTGATGATATTGTGGGCTATTATGACTATCCCAACATGATAGTGGACTGTTATGTGGATTATGACAACCCTAAACTCATGAAATTAATAATGACAATCCTAATCAACATGCTATACTATTGATTTGAATATCATCCTTTGTTTTCAACAAGGATATGACCTCTCCAAGCTTAAAAGTTAGTATACCTTAACTCTTTAGACACCTGTCCTTCCTCACCCCAATTCTTTTGGTCACACATAAAAACCAATACACCCAACATCACTCTCATTATTACTTCCAAGCTCCTCCACTACTACTTATCTCATCTCTTAACCAATAGTGGAAATACATGAAAGATGTGGCGAATAGATTGAGTGATTATGTCGATATCACATATTTTGTTTGGTCCTTCCTTCTTGAAGATCTTGAAATAATTCAAATAGAAGAGCAAGCTAGGAGGCCCTAGGTAACATGCACAACTTATATATTGATAAAGAAACTTATATATAAATTTATCATTAATGTCAAACCTAATTGACATTCCATATCACTTGTTTTGATGCACTAATCAAAAGAAAAATTCAAATTGAAAAAGCCATCATTGCTAAATGAGAAATTAAACTTTATTCAAAGGATCAAAACCAAAATGAAACTATAGATACTAATGATCTAAACGAATCAAGGAATCAAAGGATAAAGGATGTTGCAACTATAGAGACTAAGGATAAAGGAATCAAATTTGGTGAAGTTTCCCAAGACAACCAAATTTAACAATATACTTATAGATGTTAATATAAATAGATGGGGACCTCTATGCACAAGCTATAGAGGAGGACAAGTAATGTTTACCTAAGTAAAATTTTAGCCAATAAATTATACCTTAATAAATGGTTATAATCTTTGTAAATGAAATATGGTAACTTAGAGCAAAACATTTGAATGCTTTTAATTTTATTTTGAGTCAACTTGTTTCTTTAGATGTTAACTTGAAAGAAGATGATAAATGTATCTTGTTGCTTTACTATTTACCTAAATGTTTAAACAAAATGATTATTTCTATTAGAGGCGGTGGTGCAAAGATCAAGATGGATTATCAATTGTAAATGACTGATGATAATTTATGAGTGAAAATGATATGTAATGCATAAACTATTAAAGTGCAAGATTGCTAGAAATCAATCTATAACATGTTATTGGTAATAGCTCAACCATTATAAAGTGATTATACATTCAAATTTTGAGTTTCAAAGTATGAAAACACGTACATAAGGAACAAATTATATTGACTATCAATTTTTATATATAAAAGTGTAGAGTAATTGTGTATACACATATATAAATTTGGCATATATGTCAACTCAAATATTTTTTTATAAAATGTGGCAGATAACATATCAAGGTCTATATACAATGTACATCCTAAATAAATCTACCATCTCAATAAAATCCTAAACTTGTGGCGAATCATCAAAATGTAGCCTTTTCACACCACCTGATAGATGTGAAGTTGATTGCATAGTAACAATTTGTACCATAAATTAGATTAATTAGCTCAATGGTAAATAACTTAGACTACTAAATAGAAACTTATCTAGTATTTTTCATAACTTTTAAAGTAACATCTAATCACTAATGTTACTTGATTTTGCTTCTAGCTCAATCAAGTAGAGCTAAGATTGTGTTTGTGATTAAAAGATAAAAAGTATACTTTCAAGTTTGCTATGTTACATTCATATGCACAAGGATTATCAAATAGATTGCATTACATACAACAGAGAAGCGAGCCACAATTGTTACAAAACTAGTATTTATTGATAATCATAAGTGTATAGTGTCCCACACAAGTCGTGGGACCGACTATTTCAATGCAAATAAGAAAATAGACTATACATTTATAGATACATGAAAGTAAAAATGCATATGGAAAGAAAGGGGATCCGTCATTGCCTAAATGATGAATCCTAGTTGAGTTGAACTGTTGCATCTGCTTCAGTCCCTCTTGCTTGTCCAACCTCTAGTTCTCCAAAGTTGCCTGCATGTGTGAGGAAAGGTTTGTTAGAGCTCAAGATCACCAATCATTACATATGAAAACATCTACAAACATATAGCCTGATCCTCATGAGCATTGAAATAGTTTGCATACCACAGATGTACAAGAAAGTGGAAAGTCTATCATAAACATCTATCATATACATTATTTTTATCTAACATGTTTGTTCACTAAGCAAGTACAAGTTGAATATCATTGCAAGATCTATTTGTTAAACATCACAACATGTGGAGTAAAATGGGCTCCCACAAGGGTTGAACCCAACATGCTACTCTCTTGTTTCACTTGAAAGGGATATTCACATATTGAATCATCTATGGAATCATTGAAGATAAGTTTTAATAACCATGATGATATTGATGATAGATAGAAACTTTATTAATAGGGATTCTCACCTATTAATAAGAGCCTTTTGTTACCAATATGAACACGATACAAAACTGGTCTACATGAGTTCCATGATGATTTTCATAAAATAGGAGCAATCATTAATTAGGAGGGACAACCATGGAGAAAAAGAGCATCCATAGTGCAATGCAGTGTTAAATTCCTTTAGGAATGAAAGAATGTTCCTTATACAATATGAATTCATCAATAAACAGTACCATTGCATTGAAAACAGATGGTCACTAAGCTATAAACACAAGGAGTCATTGAAATAGACAGAGAACTAGATAGCAAGGTATCTTAGATGGATGAAGGATATAAAGAGTATAACCCTGCATTACAGTCATGTTGATATCAAGATAAGTTGGAATCATAGAGGACATTGCACTTTGACCACAGAGTATTGTGATTGAGACTATCAAAGTCTGTACAAAAGTTCATGACTATGCAATTGAGGACATATCAGTTAGAGGGGACTGCCACAAGGCTGTGAACACTTTGTAGCAAAGCATGATAGAGGCGAAGGACATGAAACTGAAGGAAGGTGAATGTTGCCATTTCAACAAGATTGTTTAAAGGCAACAATAAACATATTACATTGTCAAAGGGCAAGAGTGAAATGAATTCCCAAAATTACACTGTGATTATTAGAGGGCAGCATCGAAGGACTGTCTTATAAGGAACAATTGTGGTGGGAAATGGTAGTGGTTTTTCATCACAGGGCAGTGGGTAGTGGAGAAAGATATCAAGGTTGTTACAAAATCAGTAACAACCCTTAAGATCTATGTATGTTTTCAAAGAGAACTCAAGCTTTATTCTAGATCTTGGGATATCTCAACCTTTGTGCATCTAAGATGGTAAGGAGTAATTAATAGTGACAATATATGAAGGGAATATTCAAGGGTAATGTCAAAAGATATCACTTGTGATAGTGAATATAAAGCCTGCCATAACAATGAATGGCCATGAAGAATGCATTCTATCAAGATGCACTCATAAGAAGACAACCATTGTGTTTGAGAATTCGAAAACCCTTCAATAAAGGTAAAATGACAACCCTTGCAAGAAGACAACAGAGGTTGAAAATCTAAAGAGTATAATGTAGACTTGTAGATGTTTTACCAAACATACATATGGACGGTATGTTACAAATATTATACCAATGAACTAAAACATTGAAGAGGCCATGCAAAAATAATTCCACATATATGGTTACAGACATAATGCTATAATGATTATGTGACTTATAAAGCCTCAAGGTAGTTTGAGAATGGAAACAAAGGTGTTAGTGCTGACAATGCAATAAATGTGGTCCAAATACAAGAACAAAGCATGAAAAATGAAACCCTCAACATCAGATAGTGCAGAACTAGGCTAGGTTTTGAAACCTAGAAACTTGCACTTTGAAATGAAACCCAAAATGCATATGTTGATGCCACGGCCTGTGGCTTCTAATCAAAATGTAAAAGAAGAAAATCCAGATCATTGAAGAGTAGAGAATAGATATTGAAACCCTCATTCATAAAAAAACCCTTAGTGCCCGCATGAAAGTGAACTGTCACCATGGAGTACAAAAAACTCTTTATGCAAAATGTCAAGTGAATAATGCATACAAAACATAGAAGATTCATCATTTATTTTGCATCTAAATAGGAAATGATTAGAAACCGAGTGAGAAATGTATGGAATGTGTAGAGAAACATAGGAGTAACAACTTATTTATCTTTTTGCATAATAACAAGCAAATTTTCTACAGAATAATGAAAGGGAATGTAGAAAATGTGCTCACAGTAAGCTCACCCGAGCTTGTCCCTTAGTTTTTGCACGAAATATGTTGATGAATGCCCAATGTGTGTCCAAAATCTGCCATGGAAGTCACCTAACAGAGCTCCATCGAAACCCTATGGCGGTGCCCAACAAAGTTCAAAGTGGAAAAATGAAATACATTGCAACATTTTTCCCTCGATTTTGTTTGTTAGGGTTTGCTGCCCTAAGCTTATGTTGATGAGTAAAAAGGTATTTTTACCTTTTATTTTAAAAATTTTGCAATGTAACTAATGCCCTTGAGCTTGTCCCTTTGTATGTGTTTGTGCATAAGGGTCTTTTAAGACACATCTTTTGTATTGATTTCCATATGGGTCGAATCTTGACCTTTTTATTTTGTATCAAATCATAATTCTAAAACATTAATCTAAGTGATGTGATTATAAATCACTTAGTTTAGTTATTATTTAAATGCAAGATAGAGGCATTAGTTTTCAAGAATAAGACAAAAGGGGGTGTAGTTGAATATTAATGAGCAAGGCCAAGCATATAGGGAGGTTGGAGAGGTTGGTCGACCTTTGGAGGGAATATAGGATTGTTTGACTCAGTTTGGAGCAGATTTAGGATCTTTTAAAGCATAGACAACTCGTGTTTTCTTTTCTTGCATCAATTTGTAAATGTAAAAAACATTATTTAAGTGATGTTATTATAAATCACTTTATTAGTGTTTTGTAAATGCAAGATAGAGGTGTGTTGAACACACCAAAAGTATGAGTTAAAGCAATATGGAAACATAGTTGAATAATGATGACTTGTGCCAAACATGTGGAAAGTATGTGGGTTGTTTTTGAATGAGTTTTTGGAGGGAATGAGAGCATCTAGGAGTAGTTTATCATGCTTTTATTGTGGATAAGGTCATGACTTGACTTTTTCTTCACTTTGGAGACTTTTTGGAGGGGTTTTGGGGGCTATTTTTAGGGTTTTTTGGTTATACACAACCAAGAAGCTTCTAGAAGGATGTGTGTGGGGCAAGCTTCAAAAAAGCATAAGTAACTTCAAACAAGAGTTTTGAAATTAGTTCTTTCTTCTTTCAGCATGTATTGTAGCTTATTTTGGATCTCTTTAAGGCAAAAGATAGCATTATAACTCAATATCAGACATGTATAACAATATGTAACACCTTTTTATCAATGAAATTCAAGGTTTTACCTTCTATGAAGCTATCTCATTGTGTGCAGTGTGATGATGAATGAATATTCTTGTGAGTTTTGATAATTCCTTTAATTTTTATCTCATTTTAGCACCTTTAGGTAGAAGAAACATATATTTTTGCAAGTTGTAGGTTGTGTAGTGGTTCAAATAGATACTTTAGTTGTGAAGGAACTATTTTCCTTCAAAAATGTTAAGAGAACCAAGCCTCCTTGCAAAATACTTATGCAATAATATATAAAAATATCTTAGTTGTGTTAAGTTAAGCTGAGCTTTTAAGAAAATTGTGTTAAAATAAAAGTATAGGTTCTGAGAAAACACATTTAGGTGCATCACCATAGGAGTTTAGTTTCTTTTCATGTTACCTCCTTCCCCTTTTCCCAATGAGAGAAGTAGATTAGGTGAGTACCTTAGGAGCCAGCCTTCTATGGAGGTCCATTCCAAGTTTAGGCAACCCACAACCTAAGAATGTTACCATGTTCCTCCAAAGTGCTAAGTTTTGCAACTTAGCAAGGGTGTAGTTTTGAGAGTCAACAAGTTTTGGCACACCTGGTGGGACCGAGAACTGATTTTCAGTTCATTTCAGACTTTATATTACTATTGTTTGGTGAGTACAACAGTAGTTTCAGCCTTTTTGAGGCAACCAAATAACATACTTGGCGACTCCAAGCTCAAGTCTACTGGTTTCAGCAGTTCAAGTGTTGAAACAAAGCAAATCTAGTTTTTCCTTACCTTTTAGCTCTTTGAATGCTATAGTATGTCAAAATTTCATGTAAACATGGCTTACCATTCTTCCTTCCATGCAAGTTCCCCCGATGTATCTTCCTACCGACCATATCAAGAAATATATACACTTCTTATTTTTCCCAAAATAATCTAAATATCTTTACTACGAAAAGTAGCCAGCATATTCATCATGTTGACCACCCACCCCTACTCAAGCTTCTTGGTAGCCTACCCATGCTTATAGCCAATCTCAAGAAGGCCATTTAATGCCAAGTCAGTAGTATTTCCTTTTTGACCTGATCCAAAATAATGAAGAAATGGAGATTGCAAATATTAGAAGTGTATTGCTTGATTTCACAAGATAGTTGAATGAAATAAAGAGAGAACAAGAGTATCAAAGGCAACAGGAGGAGGTGGCTCATCAGGTTCACTATCATCAGCAGGAGATGGAGGCACAAGTGAGTTATGAGGAAGAGAAAAGGAAGCTAATGCTTGTTCAAGCTCAAAAGTTAGAAGCAAATTCAATACTTTCTTTTCCAAACCCATTCTTTGGGGTAGGGTTTTTGAGGTTTAATGTATTAAGCTTCAAACAAGATGAACCTTCTTTTGAAGAGAAATCAGAAGTGACACAGCAGAAAGACGGGCATAATAAGTTAGAGCAGTTCAATGCTCTTAAGAGAGAGCATGAGTATGGGTTGCAACATGAAGAAGTCGCTTATCAAGTCTATCTTCATGAGCAGGATTTGGCTGCAAAAGAGCAGAAAATGAGGCTTCTAATTGAAAAAGTACAAAAGATAGAGGCCCAATCTACTCCTTGCATTTTGGAGCATCCTATGAAAGAGAAGGTCCTCAAATTCAAAATCCCAAGCTTTAAACAAGGTAATCCTTCCAAGTCCTCCAAATTCAACATCCCAAGTTTTAGAAAGCCTTTTCAATTACAAGAATCTATACGTACACAAGCTGAGCCTCTTGTTCTTCAAGAGAAACCCTCTCAAGAACCCACTTGTCTTAAAGAAGCCCAACAAGCCTATCAAATTTCCCCATCTTCTGAGTCATCTTCTCTTAGTTTTGTTTCTTTACTTCTAGAAGAACTTATTATTTGGACAAAGTTATGGTTTGATGACCAAGAGAAAGTGGAACTTGAAGGAAATCAAGAAGAAACTATTGTTGAAGAGTGTTCTTATATTTTAAGAGCCGACAAATCAGATTTGTTACAAGAACAAGATGAGCATATAGTGCCTGGGCAACATGTTGTAGAACAAGAAGAACATGTTGAACATCAAGTTGTCACTTTGATGTTTAATGAGTTGCCTTGTTTTGTTGAACAAGATGAAGGGAGCTTGCTCATATCATCACTAGCAACAAAACTAGAACATCTTGAAGTTGTTCAACAACATGATGAGTTCCTGGTTCAAGAGGTTATCAATGAGCATGAGGAAGAAACTTTGATTCACGAAGATCTCCATAAGGTAAAAATCAGCCTTCCCATGCAGAAAAGCAAATAAGATCGTGAAGACTTTTTCTAGGATGATCTTGAGATTATTTTTTCAAAGCTAGATGATAAAGCAACAAAATTTAAGGAAAAAATCCATGAACAACAGGAGCAAGTGGAGGAAACAACCATGTTTTATCTTGCATCTTGGGAATCAAGTGATTCAAATCAGCAAGATGAGATCAAAGATACAACTCATAAGTGTGAACCACGTTGCCCCAACCAGCAAGAGCAGACAAATGAACATGAGAAACTTGGTGGAAAAGAGGCCTATATGTTTTGGTATGATGGGCTACCTTCGTTTTTTGAACAAAATGAAGAAGATATGTCTGTGATAACATAAGATTTGGGATAACTACAAGATTTTAAATAGTGTAATGAGTTCCTAGTTTGTGAAAGTCAATATGAGAATGAAGCTTTGGCTCATGAAGTAGTTTCATTTTGGGATGATCTAAAGTCTGTTTTGATTCACGAGGAAGCCTCTTTTTGCCCAACTTTGGACATTGAATCAACACCATTTGAAGCAGAAGATCAAAAATAAGATGAGGAACAACAACATGATTTGGAACAACAAGAAACCAATAGGAGCAGTTCCAAATTTTTCTTGTCAACATGATGCCCAATTAGGCATCTAGCCAGAGTGGAGGCCAACAAGAAGATTCCTATCATGCTAGCATGCAAGCATGAAGGTACGGTTGAAGAAGAGAAAATTCAAGTCACTTTCCCACCTCAGGGAAATAGTGATTATATTCCATATGAAAAGGTTAGTGGGATTGTATATGTTTTTAAGGATATGGTGCAACTGTTTCTTGGCAGTTTTTCCATTTTTCATTTTCATATAGCTATTCAAAAGCATGGAAAACATTGTAAATTTTGTAGAAAAGGTAGCTACATCACCCAACCAGTGAATGGCTTCATTTGAGTTAGTATTTTTCTTGGTTAGTGTAGAGTAGGGTTAGTTTTAGATGTAATTTTTTAATTCCTCTAAGTGTTGTTCTACACAGTTAGGTAGTTTTGATCAGAAGTTTTGGTAGTTGGATAATTTTTTAAGGTGTCATGCACTGGTCTGATGAGTTGCAGTAATGTACAAGACTGTTTTCCAAGTTTTTTCAGTTTCCTATTGACTTTGTGCCCAATGGATAAGCTCAGGCAATTGGTCAAGATGTTTAGCAAGCAAACATTTAGTAGATGTTGCCAAAAATGTTACCTGATTTTGCTTCCAGCTCAATCAGGTAGAGTTGATATTGTGTTTGCAATTAAAAGATAAAAGGTATACTTTCAAGTCTGGTATGTTACATTCATATGAAAAAGGATTATCAAATAGATTGCATTACATACAATAGAGAAGAGAGTCAACAATTGTTGCAAAAGTAATCTTTATTGATAATCATAAGTGTATAATGTCCCACACAAGCTGTGGGATTGACTATTTTAATGCAAATAAGAAAATAGACAATACATTTATAGATACATGAAACTAAAAATACATATGGAAAGAAAGGGGATCCATCATTGCTTGAATGACGTATCCCAATTGAGTTGAACTGTTGCATCTACTTTAGTCCCTCTTGCTTGTCCAACCTCCAGTTCTCCAAGCTTTCCTGCATGTGTGAGGAAAGGTTTGTTAGAACTTGGGATCACCAATAATTACATATGCAAGCATCTACAAACATATAGCCTAATCCTCATGAGCATTGAAATAGTTTGCATACCACAGATATTCAAGAAAGCAGAAAGGCTATCATAAACATCTATCATATGCACTATTTTTATCTAACATGTTTGTTCACTATGCAGGTACAAGTTGAATATCATTGCAAGATCTATTTGTTGAACATCACAACATGTGGAGTAAAATGGGCTCCCACAAGGGTTGAGCCCAACATGCTACTCTCCTGTTTCACTTGAGAGGGATATTCACATATTGAATCATCTATGGAATCCTTGAAGATAACTTTTAATAACCATGATGATATTGATAATAGATAGAAACTTTATTAATAGGGGTTCTCTCCTATTAATAAGAGCCTTCTATTACCAATATGAACATAACGCAAAACTGGTCTACATGAGTTCCATGATGATTTTCATAAAATAGGAGCAATCATTAATCAAGAGGGACAGTCATGGAGAAATAGAGCATCCATAATGCAATGCAGTGTTAAGTTCCTTTAGGAATGAAAGACTGTTCCTTATACAATATGCATTCATCAATAAATAGTACCATTGCATTGAAAATAGATGGTCACTAAGCTATAAACACAAGGAGTCATTGAAACAGATAGAGAACCATATAGTAGGGTATCTTAGATGGATGAAGGATATAAAGAGTATAACCTTGCATTACAGTCGTGTTGATATTAAGATAAGTTGGAATCATAGAGGACACTGCACTTTGACCATAGAGTATTGTGACTAAGACTTTCAAAGTTTGTACAAAAGTTCATGACTATGCAATTGAGGACAAATCAGTTAGAGGGGACAACCACAAGGCTATGAACACTTTGTAGTAGAGTAGGACCATGACAAAGGCGAAGGAAATGAAACTAAAGGAAGGTGAATGTTGTCATTTCAACAAGATTGTTAAAAGGTAGCAATAAACAAATTGCATTGTCAAAGGGCAAGAGTGAAATGAATTCCCATAAATACACTATGATTATTAGAGGGTAGCATTGAAGGACTGTATTATAAGGAACAATTGTGGTGGGAAATGGTAGTGGTTTCATCACAGAGCATTTGGTAGTGGAGAAAGGTATAAAGGTGGTGTCATGGGATATCTCAACCTTTGTGCAAATAAAATGGTAAGAAGTAATTAATAGTGACAATCTATGAAGGGAATATTCAAGGGTAATGTCAAAAGATATCACTCGTGATAGTGAATATAAGGCCTATCATAACAATGAATGGCCATGAAGAGTGCATTTTTTCATGATACACTCATAAGAAGACAACCATTGTGTTTGAGAACTCGAAAACCCTTCAATAAAGGTAAAATGACAACCCTTGCAAGAAGACAACAGAGGTTGTAGATCTAAAGAGTATAATGTAGACTTGTAGATGTTTTCCCAAACATAGATATGGATGGTATGTTACAAAGATTATATGAGTGAACTAAAACATTGAAGAGGCCATGCAAAAATAATTTTGCATATATGGTTATAGACAAAATGCTATAATGATTATGTGACTTATGAAGCCTCAAGGTAGTTTGAGTAGGGAAATAGAGGTGTTGGTGCTGAAAATGCAATCAATGTGGTCTAGATACAAGAACAAAGCATGAAAAATGAAACCCTCAACATCAGATAGTGCAGACCCAAGCTGGGTTTTGAAACCCATAAACCTGCACTTTGAAATGAAACCCAAAATGCATATGTTGATGCCACGGCCTATGGCTTCTAATCAAAATGTACAAGAATGAAATCTAAATCATCGAAGAGTAGAGAATGGATATTGAAACCCTCATTCACAAAAAAACCATTAGTGCTTGCAAGAAAGTGAAATCGTCGCCATGGAGTACAAAAAACTCTTTTTGTAAAATGTCAAGTGAATAATGCATACAAAACACAAAAGATTCATCATTTCTTTTGCATATGAACAAGAAATGCTTAGAAACCAAACGAGAAATGTATGGAATGTACAAAGAAACATATGAGTAACAGTTTATTCATCTTTTTGCATAATAACAAGCAGATTTTCTACAAAATAATGAAAGGGAATGCATAAAATGTGCTCACAGTAAGCTCACTCGAGCTTGTCCCTTTGTTTTTGCACGAAATATGTTGATGAATGCCCACTGTGTGTCCAAAATCCGCCATGGAAATCACGTAATAGAGCTCCATCGAAATCTTATGGCGGCGCCCAACAAAGTTCAAAGTGGAAAAATGAAATACATTGTGGCATTTTGCCCTCGGTTTTGTTTGTTAGGGTTTGCTTCCCTAAGCTTATGCCGATGAGTAAAAAGGTATTTTTGCCTTTTATTTTATTTTATTTGCAATGTAACTAATGCCCTCGAGCTTGTCCCTTTGTATGTGCTTGTGCATGAGGGTCTTTTAAGACATGTCTTTTGTATTGATTTCCATATGGGTCAAATCTTGACCTTTTTATTTTGCATCAAATCATAATTTTAAAACATTAATGTAAGTGATGTCATTATAAATCACTTAGTTTAATTGTTATTTAAATGCAAGATAGAGGAATGAGTTTTCAAGAATGAGTCAAAAGGGGGTGTAGTTGAAGATTAATGAGCAAGGCCAAGCATATAGGGAGGTTGGAGAGGTTGGTTGACCTTTGGAGGGAATATAGGATTGTTTGACTCGGTTTGGAGCAGATTTAGGATCTTTTAAAGCATGGACGACTCATGTGTTTTCTTTTCTTGCATCAATTTGAAAATGTTAAAAAATTTATTTACGTGATGTTATTATAAATCACTTTATTAGTGTTTTGTAAACGCAAGATAGAGGTGTGTTGAACACACCAAAAGTACGAGTCAAAGCAGTTTGGAAACATGGTTGAATAATGATGACTTGTGCCAAACATGTGGAAAGCATGTGGGTTGTTTTTGAATGAGTTTTTGGAGGGAATGAGAGCATCTAGGAGTAGTTTCTCATGCTTTTATTGTGGGTAAGGTCATGCTTGACTTTTTCTTCACTTTGGAGACTTTTTGGAGGGGTTTTGGGGGTTATTTTTAAGGATTTTTGGTTATACACGACCAAGAAGCTTCTAGAAGGATGTGTGTGGGGAAGGCTTCAAAAAAGCATACGTAACTTCAAACAGGAGTTTTGAAGTTAGTTCTTTCTTCTTTCAACATGTATTGTAGCTTATTTTGGAGCTCTTTCAGGCAAAAGACAACATTGTAACTCATTATTAGACATGTACAAAAGTATGTAACACCTTTTTATCAATGAAATTCAAGGTTTTACCTTCTTTGAAGCTATCTCACTGTGTGCAGTGTGATGATGAATGAATATTCTTGTGAGTTTTGATAATTCCTTTAATGTTTATCTCATTTTAGCACCTTTAGGTAGAAGAAACATATATTTTTGTAGGTTGTAGGTTGTGTAGTGGTTCAAATAGATACTTTAGTTGTGAAGGAACTCTTTTCCTTCAAAAGTGTTAAGATAACCAAGCCTCCTTACAAAATACTTATGCATTAATATATAAAAATATCTTAGTTGTGTTAAGTTAAGCTAAGCTTTTGAGAAAATTGTGTGTTAAAATAATAGTATAGGTTCTGAGGAAACAATTTAGGTACATCACCATAGGAGTTTAGTTTATTTTCATGTTACCTCCTTCCCCTTTTCCCAATGAGAGAAGTAGATTAGGTGAGTACCTTAGGAGCTAACCTTCTCTAGAGGTCCATTCCAAGTTTAGGCAACCCACAGCTTAAGAATGTTTCCATGTTCCTCCAAATTGCTAAGTTCTGCAACTTGGAAAGGGTGCAATTTTGAGAGTCAACAATTATATTAAATTATAATTTCTCAAAATATCAATTAAAGTCAAATTCAATTCTTGATTACCTCAAGCCTTTGTTTTTTTGTTGACAAACATTCTATAAATGATGGTCCCTTATGACGATCAAGAGTCCTACCATATTGTAATGGTAGAGGATCCACATAGGTGAATGGTGGAATACTCTATAATAGGTAAAATAAAGACAAACTTAATATATAATTGTTGAAAAACAAATATAAACTAGACATATATCTATTAGATATTAAAAGAGCATATACCTAAACTAGTGATGTTTTTTCGATTGTTTGACAATAACTCATCATGGATGCACCAACTACAACTTTTGTATAAAAAATTTCAAGAATGTAAGACTATAAATGTATGTACATATAAAAATAATATATTTGAAATTGGCATTTAAATCACTATAATAAGTTCTATAAGTTCTAAATAAACTATTAATTTAATTAAAATTTAGTTCAGTTACCTCGACTCTTTCTAATTGGTCTAAGATTCATTCTGTGAATGAGAGCCCCTTAGGACAATCAGGTGTTTTAGTATAATACATTGGAAAATGGTGTCACATCATTCACATTTGGAGTAAACTACAAAAGTAAAATAAGATTGAGATATAAATTAATACATTTAATTAATCACAATTTAAATGATAAGCATACAATAAAAAAAGTTAAATATGTATAAAAAAATTATACCATGTTTAGGCCAAATTCAATGGAAAAAAGAGTACCATGATGGACTTCTCTAAGTTCATCCCCGGTCATCAACTATTCAATCCCACTTAAATATACATTAGTACTACTATTTATTATATTAATTTTAAATGAAATGCAATATCAAATAATTTTAAGTTTTACATGTACATAAGATTTTCCTTGCTCCTCTTTTCTAGCCCTTGATGGCTCTCCTTATGTTCTTTCCTTAGGTGTCTCTGCGTGCATGTGCTACACCCTGCCAGCTTATCTCATGTAGGTGTCATATGATGGACCTCATACTCAGGTATGTTTAGGGGAGGCTCAATAGTCTCTCTAATAGGATGCAAACACACATGACTGCATGTAATACAATGATGAGGTACAAAAATGTGTGTAGATGATGAGGGTCCACCAACATTGATTGATCCACTTGGAGTATCACTATCAAGCAATTAAACAAATTGAGAAGATTGTGTAATCAAATGACCAGTCAAAGAGTGTAGGCCATGAGGCTTTACATTGATACATTTGCAACAATGTTTGGGTGTGCTATTAGAGGTGGGGGAGCAATAGGATGAGGGAGAATATGGACCTTGGAGTTGTCACATTTCCCAAGGTCTATCTTGGGGCATTCCTCTACCTACTCCTTGGAATTTTCTAAAGTCAAAATAATTCATATGTTCTCCTAAAACAAACTTTGCATATAATTTATAGAGAAAATAAAAAGGGACATAAAGATTGTTGTTAAGTGGTTTATCAAACACCATCCACCAATTATCCCAAAAATTTCTTGTAATACCCTCATTTGTGTACCATTTGATTAAAAATTTGGGCTTATGTACATCTGTAGGTTGTCTATTTTTGGGATTCACACAATGTAATAAGCCCATTGTTCTACCCATTTTTTTTACTATGTTTTACTCACAAGTGAAATTTTATGCTACTAACATTATGAGCAATAATTTTTTTTCCTTTTCATGTGAATAACAAGATGCACATTTGAAACATAGCCATTTCAAATTTTCTCATTGCATAACAAAGAATCATTTCAATAATTCAAATAATGATTTCACATTACATAATTTCATAATAATATCTCCCATTTATAATTTCTCATTAAGAATAGAGATACATATTTACATTCATAGCTTCCATGAGCTCAATGATATATATATACAAATAGAATACAATGGTATAGATGTCCCCAATGTTGATGCATACCTCCTAGATGTCCCCATCACTGGTGCATACATTCTAGGTGTCCCCAAACTAGCACTACATCCTCAAATATTGGTTGCTAGTTGTATGAGGGAGAGCATCACTCAAGCGCTTTTCCACCAACCATGGACTTACTATGGTCCCTCACACATCTACCTAATTGGTAAGATGGCCCTACCTTTCAACAAAGAGATCGGTTTGGTAACCCCATAATTCTGACCTTCTTGGGCATAGTGTTGTGTCCTACATATCTAGAGCTACCATACATTGGCTACAACCTACATGTATGACTTCCCTACCTAGAATGTAATCATGGATCATAATGAACTGACAATGTAAACAGTGGCTACTTACACTACTTTGGCCAAAGAATTCAACACCAAGTACTTTGAGTGAGAGTCATCTGTCCACCCATTTTTTAGCTCGATTTGGTATTTACCATAAACATAACACACCTTCAATCTAAGGTGATGACATAACAAAATGCTCAACAAGATTATTCCCTTAACCATGGATTACCCTAACCCCAAGAATAAACAAGCCTATAATGAACTGATTACTAGGTTACACCATTTCCTATGGATTACTCTAACCACAAGTATAACCAAGCTAATCATACATGCACACCTACTAGTGGTCCACTAGGTTACCCCCTTTCCCATGGATTACACAATAGAGGAATAAAAATCAGCATGCCTGGATATAAAGTTCCAACTGATAATGTTGCTTTCCAATCTCAACCTCCACAACCAAGAATGCTACTTCTCTAATATTCAACTAATCTCCAACTCTAGCCTCCTCTCAAGAACACTCAACAAAACATATCTAACAGACAAACTTGTCTCTCTCTCACTAAAAACTCACAAATAATGTTTGCACAAAAAATACAATAGTGTAACAATAGAGAAATCAAAATAAGAAAGGTAACAAATGGTAGAGAGAGCACCTCTATATATACTTAAATTTGAGCATCATAATGCTAAAAACAAGCCAACAAATCTGCCACCTTCCTATTCACATGCATTGACTCAGTTGATTTAAACTCTCAAATTGCAACACATAACAGTCCTCATATTTCCAATTTCATAGAATGGTTGAGTCAACTTCATGCTTGCGACAACATGACTCTTTTATTGAGTCAAGGCACAACAATGCATTGCTACATGTTTCCTATTTTATTTGTAGGTCGACTACCCTCACAATTTTTTGTCATCTATGCTTTGACTGAGTTTTATGCTTATATGGCTTTACCAGGTTTTGGCGCAAGTTTTAGACTTCTTATTTTTCACATTTTACAAATTTTTGTGTCACCTTCCATATATTAGCGCCCTTTATTTATGTGTAGTCAAAGACTAAGTTAACAACGTTGAATCTGCATTCATTTTACTTGCAACATTTTAACAGTATTCTACTTTATCCATGCATTGCGCTTAAGTCTTTTGACTTGTTCTTACTATATTTTATGTGTTGCATATTAAACTTTAGCCACAAAAATGTATATGGAATCACTTACATAATGCACTTTGGTTTATTCAAAGCACTTTAATATATTAAACAATAGCGCTACATTATTGCATCATGCTTTATTCAAAGCATTTTAATATATTCCAAACAATAATATATATATTATATATATTATTAATATATATATATTATATTATTAATATATATATTACATCCATAATATATACATAAATAGATTAATATATATATATATAATTATATCCACATGATTACCAATTACATTACTTTCCAATTAAATATATATTAAAATAATTATATATATATATATATATATTCATATATATGTATATATGTTTCCATTAATGTAACTATATGCATATATATTAATATATTATATAACATTATTTCAATATCCATATTTAAACACATATATTCACGTACTCATCGATTGATGTATATACACGAAGTGTGTGTGTGTATATATATGTCATATTTATCCAATCGACATTCCCATGCATATGGGTTATCCATTCATGAGCTTGCATAGGTACATCTACCTACGTATACTCATGCATGCATATACTCATATGTATGAGTTATTGTAGATATGTACATATATACATAAATACATTCTATGTATACACTTCAACGATTAACATATAAATATGAACACACAAAGTGGAAGAAATATTACTCAACATAAAGACTGAATCGCATACCCCCAATCACAACATTCACAGAACAAGATCATAAACCAATACAGAACATTCACAAACCCTGACAGAAGGTTACTTACCATTTTCCAAACTATCTTAATCAACTAGACCAACTAGGAAGTGAGTGTGTATATGCTCAATTTGGCTCATCGGGGTTACCAGACCAAGTTCTTCCCCTGAGTGATACTCCCCCTCTCTTCTGGAGGTTCGAATATGTTCCTACATTTGGCTAATATATCACAATCATAGTTAGCTGATAACAATACATTCATATGCATCATATATTTTCATCTTCAGAACATTATAAAATATCAAATTGAATTGCACATTCATTCACCATATTTCCATCAAGATTCATATATAGAACACATTCATATATTAAAGCATTTTAACCAAACAAAGTATGAGTAAATAGGTAAAAACACAACGAGGTGTAACACAAAATATTGGGCTAATTGGGCTTTGAATATTTCTAATTCTTTGACTTGATCATAAGATAAACCATCAACATATTGTAACATCTTGGATTCTCTCCACTCTTGAAATGAATTATTTTTCCTTGTGAGGGATTTCACATGACTAATAATTACCTCAATGTTGGGTGTTGTCGAAGACAATCTAAGGTGTTGACAATATATTTCAACAATGTTATTCAATTTAGTAACATTTGTATCAATTAAATCTTGAATTGAAGGAGGGTTTGGTGGAGGGATTTGATTGTCAAATTCTTCAACCATTTTTAACCATGTTTATAATTAAAAAATTTAAAATTAACAATTTTTTTAATTAATTATTAAAATTTATAAACAAAAACCTAATTTATATAAATAAACTATGATAAAACAAAAAAAATGATGATAAATAGAAAAAATTGACTTACCCGACAATTTGATGATAAACAAAACAAACATTTGTTTCTTCAAAAAGAATATTCATTTTTGTTGTTTGCTATAAAATGATATCCATTTTGGAGAGCCTTTTTAATATAAAAAACTCTCAATAATGGATATTTTTTCTAAGATTTTTTACTGTCAATAGCTCTCCATCTGTTTCAGAAAGTTTTTTTTAATATTTATTATATTATTATATTATATGATATAATATGATATATATCTTTATTGGAAAATGATTTGGGGGTGGGATCTCGACTTTCACACATGCAGATAGTCCTCTCAAACCTAAGTTTGTCCTCAACCATGTCCTAATATTCATTACTCGGCTGACATTGCATGAGGAAGAATTAAAATCATGCCAGGTTGTAGTGTGGACATCAACCACCTTGTAACGAGAACGATATACAAATTTCCCATAATGGAATTATCTTGCAGAGTTTAATTAGCTTGGCACTGAAATCTAAAAATATGATGGGCACAAACTTTGGCTACATGTAGTTTGAGACAAAAAGTGTTAAGAGGCATCCTTATAATAAGAATTATGCTAGGGGACTTTATGACATTATAAATGGTGGATTGAAAAGTGGTCATATAAGGTTATATACCAATTTCGAAACTGTCTTCAAGATTGTTAAGCCAAAAGGCTTCTTACACTCACATCAATGAGTATGTGTACATTTTTATTCTCCCCATTAAAATTGACGTCTACTAACCCGCCACAAAGTAATATTATATTTAAGATTTTCTTATATATGTAAGCTTTAAAAGCATGTATTATCATCATCTTTTCATAGTTCTACTATATATGAAATTTTAAAGAAAATATAATATAGTATTCAAATTTTAATATATATAATTTTACATGATTTTTAATTTATAATATTTGTTATGGAAATACATATTAATTTAAAATATTTCATATTAATTTACAATATTTTCACACTTTTATAATTTTTAGAAGATTTTTAACAAGATAATCTTAAATATCTAATAAAAAAAATTAAAAATAAATACAATATTAGATATATATATTAAATCAATATATTTCTAAACTTGTTTTAAAACTGTTTGAAATTTTTAAAAAATATAATATAGTATTTTAATTTTAATATATATATTTTTACATGATTTTTAATTTATAATATTTGTTATGGAAATACATATTAATTTACAATATTTTCACACTTTTATAATTTTTAGAAGATTTTTAACAAGATAATCTTAATTATCTAATAAAAAAAATTAAAAATAAATACAATATTATATATATTGAAATCAATATATATCTTTGTTTGGCAATGGAGATACAAGAAACTTTTGCTTTGTTTTTAAAGTTGTTTTAAAATTGTTTGAAATTTTTAAGAAAATATAATATAGTATTCTAATTTCTAATAGTAATATATATAATTTTATAATATTTGTTATGGAAATACATATTAATTTAGAATATTTAAAAAAAACTTAAATATACATTTTTAGAAAATATATTATAATATTCAATACAATAGTAATATAATATTTTAAAATATATGGAATACATATAATTTAGAATATTTAAAAATAAAATTATTTTAAATACATGATTTTAATTTATAATATTTGTTTGGAATACATTAATTTAAATATTTGTTAATTTTAAAAGATTTTTAACAAGATTATCTTGAATATAATAAAAAAAATTAAATAAATACAATATTATATATATATATATATTGAAATCAATATATATCGTTGTTTAGCAATGGAGATAAGAAACTTTTGCTTTATTTTTAAAGTTGTTTGAAAACTTTTACTTTTAGTATCATTTTTAGTTTTAAAGTTGTTATTTTTATTTTATATGGAGTCACTACAGTGTGCATGCTATATAATGCACAAACCAAAGAATATTTGCTTTGCTTTGATTTATAGAATTTCATATTGCAAAGGTATGCCTGTTCATTTTTCCTTGCTTGAGTTGCATTTCTAGCTAGAAATATTAATGTGTGATTTTTTGAGTTTTTCTGTGTAGGTACCATTGCAAAATCGTTCATGCTCCCATTCTTGTTAATGAATAGAATAATCTCTCTTTTATTGTTTTAAGAACAAAATTCATGTGCTTTAGTTTATTGTTGATTCTATGAAGTTGATATTGTTTTATGTTATGTTAAAAAGGTGAAATAAAGGAAAGCGTCAACGATTAGGAGAGAGGCATAATTTCAAATTGAGGTATGCCTGTTCATTTGTCCCTGCTTGAAGTTGCATTTCTATCTAGAAATATTATGTGATTTTCTGAGTTTATTCACATAGTAATTAATCCACATACAGTTGCCTTTTATATTAGCATAAATTAAGATCAAAGGAATTGCATGCACGAACCAAAAGAAGAGAACTTTATTACCTTAGAAATATTTTCATTAAGGTAGAGGGCTAATTAGATTCTATATGTAGGAAGAAGAAATAAACGTCTGGAAAAATGTTTTAGAAGAAACAATAAGTAGGTGGAATCTAGGGTGACTATAGCTCTTTGTTGTATTTGTTGTTGCTCTACTCTTTTCTCTTTCCTCATTGTTGTTTTTTGGAATGGTGGATGCCAAAATAGATTTAAAATTACTTTTATAGGATTAGGATTTGTTATGTTCATTTTTAAAAAAAAAAGTGAATGTGTTCATGCAATATACAACACTGTGTGTGGTGCAGTCTAAATAGGGGTCCAATGAAAGATGGTATAATCGAACAACCTAAACAATAAAATTTAAAACTATACTGTTATAATAAAAAAAATATTATCATAATATTATTGAACTATCTCTTTTGTACTACCAAAGTGCTTGTGTTCCTAAAAGTGATTTGAATTTCGTGCAATGAATTTGTATCAAAAAATATCTTGATCCATTGTTATGTTTTAGAATGAGGTTCTCAATCCTTCACCAGGCCAGGTCGCACTATGTTAGCACTACTTCTTTCTGCGGCGTTGTTGGGGACTATAATTTTCCACGGAGTTCCTCTTCCCACAGTGGCGGCGGATGGAAATGGAGGTCGGAGCTCACTGATTCGATATGCAACAAGACATTCCACCTAACGCTATGTGTTTCCACACTATTATCTGATAACAACTAAGATGTCCCATTCATGTCTGGAATTTCAAATTAACCATGCCTGTCAAAAAAGACAACAAGAATATGAAATTTAATATATTGAAATAAAGAAAAGATGGTATAAATATCATTGTTAATAGAACCAATCCCATCTTTAGGTAGTGAAAATTTGTCCTGCGCCCCAATATTTTCTTTCTTCAAAATTATATGGGGAGTTTGATCAATTCATTTCTTTAACAAGTTCATTTTCACTTTACCTAGACAACACTTATGCTCTGGAGATCAAGTTTGTTCAGGCCATGTTTGACTTTAAGCAAGCATAAATTGAATGGACGGATTGATTACCTTTCAGGCATAAGAAAAAAAAGGTTTCATTGTCCAAATTGTTTTTGAATGATTGTAAATCTTTAAAATAACTCCAACTCACTCAATATATAATTATATATAAACTGTCAGCAAGCATTTGTTTTGGAAAGATGCAACTCATCTAGGGTTTTTCAGATTTCTGCTATAAATCTAATATATTTTATTTTGAATCTTGTTTTCTTCTTGGAATATAATGAAGCCAAAAGAGAAAACTCGAATCCATAAAGATCAAGTAAATTAGAATATCATAGAATGAGACATTTAAAAGGGTAAATATAAATAAGAGTTGTAAGGTAGCTTACTCCCTACTTTTAACTGCATAGCTAAGTTACTACATTATAGACATTCTGGAGTTAAATATTTGCAAAGTATGCCAAATTAGGACAAGGCAACAGAACAAAGGCATTTAAATACATTGTATCAATCAGCTTCCCAAATAAAAATCACAGTGCAAAGCCACCAAGCCTGAAAGCAACTTGTGGATATGGATGATGGTTCAAATATTGTAACCTTTCCATAAACATGGCTGGAGCCAATTCTCAAAAGCTAAAGATTGGGGTTTATCGAGGAGAAGAATCTATAAGGAGAAAAAAAATAAGAGCATGTGCACTGCATAGATCTATAATTATAACGTAGGGCCTTGGAGATCAAATCTTAGTTGTATTCATACAATCCCTTTACAACAAGTTTTTAATTTCAAAGACAAAGGAAATATATACCTGCTTTGCCAAAGGTGTTTCCTTTTCCAAATCAAGCCATGAGAATTTCCAGAATTTTGCTTCCTTGCATAGATTTTGATTCATTAATATTAATTGTTGATTGTTTCTGTTTACGTGATTTCCTATTCATTTTTCCCCCTTTTTGCATTTTGAATTAAAATGATAATATGCATAAAGACATTATAAATGGAACTGCTTTTACAAATCTGTAGCTAAGGATTGAAGAAGAAATGCTAATTTGAAGGAAATGAGGAATGAACAAAAGGTTGGACAAGAAAGAATAAAACAACCAAAACTATCCACCTATTTATTCAACAAAAACAATTTGAACTTCAATTAACTAGAATGCATACGACCTAAAGAAATTGACCAGTGTTTACAAATTTTTAAAAGCCTGTCTTGGAAGCAATATCAGAATACACTTTACTAAAGTATCTAAATTGTTTTGGAGCCAGCAAATTTGACTAAGATATGACTCTGACATTTCTAATAGCTAAAATTTAGACACATCAAATCAAATAAATAATAGGTTGGAGAGAACATATCCACATCTAAACTAAGAAAGAAATAACTCAACTAAACTGAACTGTACAACTTAGCCTTTCTATTGGCTTACAATCATGTTGAGAACCAAATTTTTTACAAAAATCATGAAAATCGCATAGGACCATTCTATGCCGCAAGACAGATGATAATTTGATTATTTTCATCTTTTGGTTAATCTTTGTTTTTCTTAATGTCTCTCTTAGTCTAGATTGTCAACCTCTTCCTATGTTAGACTCCCACTCTATTGTTTTACCTTTCATGCCAACATAATCCCTTCTGCCATGATTTAGGGCACCTTTTTGTTCAAGAATGACCTGCCCACATCTTTGCATATGTCATTCAGTTCCTTGCAGTTACTTTTCTTCATCTTCTTGGCTCTAGATGTCCTCATGAATGATTGTGTAATGATCACCACTCATCAAAGGTTGACCATTCATCTTCCAAGTGGATTTGTCTTCATGTTGGGACTAATATTACTTGAGTTGGAATCTCCCATTTGATTCCAAACAAATATTGCCACATAATCTCGAATTCCATTTGCTTTGTTTTAACTGAAATGGTTTGTGGACTTTGTAGCCAAGTGTTCAACTTAAAGTCTATTGAATAAATGCAACCAAGGATGGTTGTGCATCAATTAGAAACCTTTGTGCAACTACTAAAACTATTGTATAGCCTCTGCATTGACCCTACAACATGGTTCTTGCTCCCAAACACTAAACAGGATAGGACATAACATTTTTATAAGTCCTAACATCCCTTTAATGAAGTCGTTGAGCATGGACACCAAGTATGACCGACATCACATTGTGGGTAGGTAGTTCAAATGCAATTTTTTTTGGTGCTATAACATTTCCTGCAATCATGCCTAAAACCTCTCATTGGTAATGTTGAGAACGCTATCACTAATTGACTCACCTCTTACAAGGTTGGAACCTTCTAGAGTGTGCATTGGACCTTCAACGCCTATTCTCAGATTCACAATATGGCTAAGCATGTCTAATTGCTTATCATTGGCACCAAGTTGCAAATCATGGTTCAGCTAGGTCTCATACCTACAGGCATCACTTGAACATTGATGAGAACTCTCCCAGTCACCAGACCTTTAGAGGTTAGGACCTTGTGCTGGTGCGAACTGAACCCAAAACACCCCCTTCAACCTCCACACATTTCAAAAACCTTAGACATGAAACAACTTGCTCTCAAAGAAAAACCCTCCAACAAGCATGGTCGTATTGAACCTATAAAAGGACATACTATTATATAAAACACATAAGAAATTGTGAGTTTTATATTTAGAAAATATAATAGTAGAATCCAAATACAATTACTGTTAAAACTAATAAGGAATTAGGAAGGCTCTAGATTAGGGTGGGGAGAAACTTTGATGAAGAACATATGAGAAACTGAAAGGGATGTAATTCACTTATCTAGTATCTTTAACCAAAAAGCAATTAGATTTCGAAAGAACAAAATTTTGGGAAGCCTGTAGATAGAGATGTGAAGGAGATTTTAAATAAAATAGTTAGCTTTTTCTTCTTTATGTACTCTTTTCTACTGCTACTATGTTTGGTGGACAAGTTGGCACTCAAGTTGTGCAGAGTACAATTCTTGACCTGTTGAGTGGTGTATCTTGTGAGATCCCTCAAAATATTTGAATGCTACTTTTTAGATTAATCTAGATTAGTCTTATATTTTACAAGCTAAAAAGTCGAATTAAAGTAGTTTGAATTTTGGTTAATTTGGCTTCTAAATTTATGTTTTGCTGCATAAAATGTTTGCATCTATCAAAGGCACCATTTTTTAGAATAGAAAAAATATATGTAAAAATATACATCTTTGAGGAGAAAGAACCAGCAATAACCTAATCCAAATAGGTTCCTAGAACAGATAAGCCACTTTCTGAATTGTTACAAGACTGCATCAAGAGGGATTGCAATGGCTATATTCATAATACTAAGAGCTAGATTGTCCATAACAAACATACCAAAGTGAGCTCGAGAAAGGAACCCACACTTAACCTATAATATATCCCATGCTTGTTTTCCTATGCTCTGCCATAATTTATTTGCATGGTCAGAAATAAGACAATATAAAATACTATATGAAAGTAAATAGTAAATACATATCCGGGAAAAGCTAAAAATTTCATGGCTAGAGCTCCCTATATTTTATAGATTTGTTGTCAAGTCAACACCATGAGAACCATTATTATTTAGTATTCACATATATATATTTGAAGTTTCTAGAATGTCTAATAAATATTGGCATGTACTCAGCTTCAAAGAATATTTGCTTTTTGTTTGGGGGGAGGGGATTTATACTAGAGTTTGCTACTGTGCTCTTTAGGTTTTTCTCCATCAAGAGTGTTAGTTTAAATGCATTGTGTAGTCAAGTACTTTTTCTTTACATCATAGTTGGAAAGTTGCAATAGATTCACCTATTCAATCAAATATATTGGCAACTATTAGTAAACAGTTTGTCTATTGTGGGAGTAGGGTAAGATACCTTTTATAAAGAAAATCTAAAAACTTGTGCATTTCACTAATCACTTAACATTTTCTGATGTGTTTGGATGCCTTATAAGCTTTGAGCTGCATATTTGTGAGTTTTTTGCACAAAAGCATGGAAACACGCCGGTATATCATAGCCTAATGGACTTCTGTTATTTTGTGATAAAATAATTATGACACGATTTTGAGTTGGGATAGGCAACCCAACATCTGTAAAGGGATTTGATCTATCAATTGATTTCCAAATGGGGGATATTACAAATCCTCTACCATTCCAAATTTTTGAAAGTTCTTTAAATTGCTAACCAAGCTACTTGATACTTTGGGGTACCTTTATCATGTCTCTGTTGATGAAGTTGAGATGGGTTCTTATAACAATATTTCGTTGATATGTATCATGTTGCATTGAAACTTTTATTTAATAATTGGATACTCTTGGGTACCCCTGTCATACCTGTCATTTATCTGGTGTATCCAATTGTGTTCTGAAAGGGATAGTTGAAATAACTTCAGTAATTATCATATGGATATCTGAAGTAATTTAAACAAGGTACTCATAATATGCCTAAAAATAGATACAAAAATATCTTGCAATAACCCTTTTCTTTGTGTTTTTTGTATTTGACTTATGAATGTGCACATGCAATAGAAGTAACTATAAATTTAACTACTTACTGGGCATACTCAGCACACTTGATATAACTCCTTGAACTTTCAGAAATCTGCCAACGTGCTTGCAAATCTCAAGTAACTCCCCATGACCTGTGCTCATTACCACAAAAGTTAATGCAAAATTGGATATGGTGAGAATGGTGACAATGCACATTACCCTCTTCAAATTGTAGATGACCAATTAGGAGAAGCTTTTATATAGAAAAAAGCAAGAAGTTAGAATATATGCAATTGAAACCAATATGGTAAAACTGAAAAATTTAAAATTGCAAAATATGAATTAGGGGAAAACAGTTAAAAATATTACATGGGATTTTCTTTAGGAGAGGAGCAACAACCTCCCTCAAAATCCATGCAATTATGAGTAAAAGTGCAAATATCCCACAATAGGCAAACCGCACAGATCTTTTTGAGATGCCTCCTGCAATAGATGTGCACACTCCACAACAGCAGGTAGTTGCCCACATATTTAATTCTTCTCCACTTCTATACTGAGCTTACTATAATGAAAATCTTCATGAGTTAGTAAAGAATAACTTAGAAGCAAATTAATGTATCCCAGTGTTGCTAATTCCTCTCTGTTTCAGGCAGGACAAATTTAAAATGGATCTCAACAACCATATAAATTGTTCTTAATTTCTCTCCAGCTAAGTAGATCTAAGCTAAATTTGTGTGGATGACAGGTTTACAGCCTACGTACAAGTTCCATATATTTATAGCATATACTTCTATGGTTTAGCTTAATTGTGTATACTTCTATTGTTTAGTTGATTCACTATTACTAAGCAGTACACACTATTGTACTTAATGAGAAAAATATACCTTGAGAAAGATCTTGGACATTTTGCACGTCATTACCACCCAATATTCAGAACAAAAAGAAAAATAAGCCATAAGAAGAATATGTAGGTGGAAAGACTAACCTGCCTCTCAGTTGAGGCAGTATCAAAACACCTCCTGAAGCATCATGGGGAAGCCTTGAAGATGGCAAGCTCTGCCTTGAGAGCTTTGTGTATGGCAATGGTCCAACATAACCATTTGTCTTTGGCCTCTTCTTGGATGCACTTGTTGCCATAGCTGCAACAACCCTAGAAGAATGGTCATTACCTATAGAGTTAACTGGCCCTGCTAGCAACCCAAGCAACACTGAAACATCTAGAAGTTATGTTATGGTCCCTGTGGGAGAATTCCCTGCTGCTTTTGATAGTTGAAAAATATGCACCTCAAACAAGATAACTTTTGGCTTATTTTATATATATTAATATTTAATATATGTATGCTAGTTGTACTCCACTCTTTTGAAGCAAAAATGAACAGGTTCTAAAAAACATCAGCAAATAGGAAGAGAAAGTTGAAGTGACTTTGCAAATCAAGGAAGGAGTAAAGATTTTCTTTCAAAGAATTGGCCAGTGGAATTAATCCAATATTGGAGGCAATGTAAAGATTTTTTGATTTTGGAGCTACCCCCTCTGGTAATACTTACCTTTAAAAAATATATCGTGTCTTATATATTATAAGAAATATATATAAATAATACTATGCATGTAATTAATTTTTTAATAAATTATATATTATTAAATTATATGTTATTTATATATTAAATTATGATATATAATAATTTATATTTTATTATAACATACAATTTACATAAAATAATAATATATAAATAAATATATGACATAATATAGCCAATAGTGGCATGGTGTGATTGTTAAGTTGTGTTGTTATTCTTGTCATCAAGGTTCAAACCCCATTGTGGTGTAATTGTTGAGAATTTATATTGGGGATGAGGTCCCCCATTTTCATAGCTTCGGGTCAAAAGCGTTTACCCCTCTTAATAAAAAAATAAATGACATAAAATATTTTATTTTATATATGACAGAAAATAAAATATATTATTATATAATATATATATATATAATATTATTATATTTAAATTATATAGAAATGAACATAAATTTTCTTTATATATAGCTTTTCAAAAATGTTTTTGAGATTTTTTATTATAAATAACTCTCTGGATATCCATTTTTTAAAGCTTTTTTTTTTAATATTTAATATATTATTATATTAAATGATATATATCATATATGCATCTTATATATTATAATATTATATATATTTATGTAGATATTATATATAAATCATATATAATAATATATATTTTAATAATGTGGGTGGTAGGGCGGGCGACTTGCCACATTGGTGGTGGGAAGTCCGTCTTAGGGAGTGGATCAGCGTGGTGGTGTGTTGGTTGGGTGACTATGCAGCCACGTTGTCAACTAGAAAGGGCCACTCCGAACTTCGTTGGCAAGGACAGTAATAATTACTTGGTATTTATGTTTGGGTAAGCTTTGGTTTTGATGGGTTTGCGTGGGTGGTTTAAGTCACGTTGGGTAGGCATGACTTCCTTATTTCACATGGTCACTCACCCGATTGATGGTAGATTGCATGTTCTGGTAACTTTGAGGTGTTGTGTTGTACAACGTAATAATGTTGGTGGCTCCATCTAGGTTATTTGTTTGGTTGGAAAAGTGGGAAATTCATTAAACTTCTCTTGCCATAGGTTATTTTCCAAGTGCAGGCAGGGATGGAGGAACGTTCTAAGTTCATTGTGGAAATGGCAATTGAGTCGGTGGCATTTTTTAGTTCAGACACTCTGATTTCCCTAGATACGAAGAATCAACAAAATACTTTCAAGCGGGTCACCAACCAACATCTCAAGCATATTTTTCTCAACATAGACCCTCTAACTATGGTGGCCATGAAGATGATATTAGGGAAGGGGCACCTTGAATAAAAGGAATTCTTCAAGATGAACACGCACATTGTCTCTCATTTTTTGGCTTCATTCCTGGATTGTCGAACTTCAAAGGTAGAGGCGAAGGTGCTGATGGGTAAGCTTTTTAAGAAAAGCTTGTTGGGTGGTATGGATGATGCTTTAAAGGTGGATTTTCTCGACAGAGATGTTCCTCACCCCCAAGATATGGATTCGATCAAAGCCCAAGGTGAGGTGGTGAAGCTCTACCCATTTCTTTTGGACCTAAAAGGGATGGTGCTGGTAAAGCATAAAATGTTGGTGGCAATTGTGGTCAACTTCCAACATAAAGTTTTTCAGCTAGTGGAGGTAAAGGATTTCGGGTGGTTCATGGAGTTCGACCAATTTTCCAGAGCAAATGGCTTCAAGTTAGGTCTGGTGTTATGGTTTTTTATTTTGTTTGTCAGTTGGTAGGGTTTGGTCTGGGTCTAGTTATGTTTTTTTCCTGGTGTACATACTTGTGGCTAGAGCCACTTTGGTCTTTGTAAAGACATCAAGCAGTTTGGGCAGGTGGTTGTAGGTTTTTTGGGGTATCTAGGTGGTAGGCAGTTGTGATGTTGTATCAGGTTGGGTGGTGGGTCGAGAAGACTCCAATTTTGTTGTTCTTTGGTCAGTCTTCAAAGTATTTTCCTGCTGAGTAGATGCATGTGACTTTCTCTTTTGGTAATATAAAAGTATCCCTCTTACGAAGCAAAAAAATAATATATTTTTTAATAATATATATTATATAATTTATATAATAATAATGTTATATTTTATATAATAATATTATATTATATAAATAAATATGTATGTAACTAAATTTTTAATAAATAATATTACAATATATAATATTAATTATAATATTATATTATTTATATATTAAATTATAATATATAATAATCTGTGTTTTATTATAACATATAACTTACATAAAATAATAATATATTATAAAATAATGATAATAATTTATATTATATAATAATATATATGATATATGAAAAAGATCACCAAATCATAGCATTAGTCACATGGATCGCATGTCAAAACACAAAATTAAAAATAGGGGTGCTAAAGAGATACGATGCTGCTAGGGGAATGATGGGCGCCTGGCGTAGGGGTTTGTTGGGTGCCTGCGGCCTACTCTAGGCTGCGGGCTTTCTTCTCTACATCTCTTAACACCTTTTGGTGTGTGCAGACGTGTGTGGAGGGGCTGCAGGGTGCGGGTGTTGGGTGAGGCAGTCTGCGGGTGCTGGGTGAGGGTGTTGGGTGTGGCTGTCGGTGGCTGTGTTGGTTTCTTTGGGCTTGGTATTTGGGTTTTTGTGTAGGGTGAAGTTTTCTCTTTTTGTGGTGGTGGTGCGTGCAGAGTGTGGTGCTATGGCTGGGATCTCTAAGGGTTTGGTGTTTTCGGATGCAAAGGTGTCTCCAGGTGTGTCTGAGGATGTGCATGTTCCTTTGAAGGATACCTCATTTGTGGGGGAGAGCTCTAAGCTTAAGAAGGTGAACGGTTGTCTGCCACGGAGTCAAGATCGTCCAGTTTTGGTTCTCTCGCCGGAGTCGGTTCAAGAGGATTTCTCTTACTGGACTCAACATGTTCTGATTTGTAAGTTTTTGGGTATCTGTGTCTCTCTCTCGGCTTTGGAGGCTTGGATGCGGCGTACATGGCAAGTGGAGGGAGATTTTGATATTTTGGTGGCTAGGAATGGTTTTTTCCTAGTTGATTTTTCTTGCATCTCGGATCGTAATCGGGTTTTTGAGGGAGGCCCGCATTTTTTCAACTAGGTGGGTTTGTTTATGAAACCCTGGCATGGGGGTTTCAATGCTGCAGAGGATTTACCGTCCCGGGTCCCAGTGTGGGTCCACCTGCCATGGTTGCCCTTGGAATTTTGGAGGGAAGACATTTTGCAAAGAATTGCTGCTTTGCTTGGGAAGTCAGTTGCCATTGCTCAGAATACTCTGATTAAGAAGGTATTTTCTTTTGCTCGCATATGTGTTGAAATTGACCTAAATAATCCTTTTCCAGACTCTTTGGAAATTTGTATTGGCTTGGCTTCTTGGATACAACAGATAGATTATGAGTCCCTCCCCTTTCGATGTCGATTTTGTCATGAATATGGACACCTTCATCGACAATGCCCTCGGGTCTCCAAATCGACTGGGGCTTCTTCTCCTCCTCCTTCGGGGCCTTCGGGGGATAAGGGAGATATAAGCAAGGTGTCTGTGGCTGATGGGGGACATGATAAGGATGGTTTCATTCCTGTTAAGCCAAAAGCTAAGGGGAGAGGTCAAAAGCATCCCTTTAAGGAGAAACAAACTGATCAAGGGTTTAATCGGTTTGAGGTCTTGAATAATCAAGCCTTGGAGGAGGGGATTCCTATTGAGATGGTACTTGGGGCTATCAGTATGGATACAGGGCTGGAGAAGGCAGTCGTTGTGGTGAACCCGTCTCTTCCTTTAGAAAAGGAGAATTCTGGGCTTTCACATGTTGTTGCGGGCCTACAGGATGATATCATTTTAGCTGATTTAGCTAAGCAGGTGCTGTCCTCTGGTAAAGGTCGAGGGGTCTCTTATCTAGGGGTGCTACAATGCCCTCTCAAGAAGGGGCATTTTGAGCATTCCTCTAAAGTTGGTCGTAAAAAAGATGCAGAAAAGATTAAATCTACTAGGGATTTGTTGGTTGAGTCTGGGTCTGTTAAGACCATTGGTACCCACTTTTCTCAACCTTCTTCATGATTATTCTGTCATGGAATGCAAGGGGGTTGAATAGCGCCTCCCGTCAGAAAGCTATTCAGGATATGATTAGGGTTCATTCTCCAGATATTATTTGTGTTCAAGAGACCAAGCTTCAGGTGGACTTCATGCTTCAGTATGCTCCTCGTATTTGGGTCTCGGGTCAGTGTCAATGTATTGGTTCTAAGGGCAGTTCTGGAGGTTTGGCTCTTTTTTGGGATCCTCGTAAGGTTGTTCCTCGCTGGTGGATTTCTAGCCATTCCTCTATCTCGATGGTGGCTTCGATTTTGGACTTTGGTGAGACTATTTTGGTTAGTAATGTTTATGCTCCTGTTGACTTCCAGGGCAAAGGCCAGCTCTGGGCCCATATTAGGTATGTTAGGTCTTGTGCTCCTTACTTGCCTTGGATCCTAGCTGGTGATTTCAATGTTGTTTTGTGTCTTGAAGAGAAAAGAGGGGGGTTGCCAAGACTTGGCCCTGCTTCTGAGTTGTTCCGGGCTAATGTGGACTCTCTTGCTCTTGTTGATGTTAAACCTGCTAATGGCTTATTTACTTGGAATAATAGGCGGAGTGGGCCAGAGGCGATTTCCGAGCGGTTGGATAGGTTTCTTGTTTCTTGTTTTTGGGTTGGGGGCAGTCTGGTTATTGGCTCTGAGATTCTGGACTGGTGTGGCTCTGATCATTGGCCAATTAAGTTCTCAGCTTCCCCCTTTCCTAATCCAAAGAATCCTCCCTTCAAATTTCAGCTTATGTGGCTCCGTGACCCTTCTTTGTATAATCTTGTTGAGCGGTGGTGGTTGGATGGAGCCCCGACATATGGCTCAGCTATGTACTCTTTTGTTAAGAAGCTGCAAAGTGTCAAGTTTCATCTTAAGCGTTGGAATAGGCTTTGTTTTGGTAATTTTAGAGCCAAGAAAAGGGAAGCACAGGAGCGTCTTGCTGTTGTTACTCGCCAGATTAGGGATCAGGGTTTTTCAGAGGCTCTTGGGCATGCTGAGTCCCAAGCTCTTAAAGTGGTGGAGGAGTGGGAGCTTCGTGAGGAGATATTCTGGAAACAGAAGGCTCGGGTTGACTGGCTTCGAGAGGGCGATAAGAATACTGCCTTCTTCCATCATTCTGTGCAGGCTCGTCGGAATAAGTGCTATATCTCTTCTCTTCTTAACTCTGAAGGCTTAGTTTTATCCTCTCAATAGGCTATATCTAGAGAAGCTCGCCAATTCTACTCCTCTCTGTTTACTGAGGATTCTCTTCCTTCTGATATTGAGGATAATATGATTCTTTCTTGTATTCCTTCTTTGGTCTCTAATGAGTTGAATGCTTCTCTTATGCGCCCGATTACTTTGTCTGAAGTGGAGGAGGTTGTTTTTGGGATGAATAAGGGGAAGGCTCCTGGCCCTGATGGGTTCCCTATTGAATTTTTCCAAGAGTTTTGGGAGATTGTGAAGTTGGATTTGGTGGAGGTGGTCAAGGAATCTTTTCATAGCAAGCAGATGCTTCGGGCCTTGAATGCCACTTTTCTTGTCCTCATTCCTAAGAAGGAGGGTGCTGATAGGTTTGATTTCTTTCGACCTATTGCGCTCTGTAATGTGGTGTATAAGATTATTACGAAATTGATTGCTGAGCGGCTTAAATCTTGCTTGCCTGCTGTTATCTCTGAGGAACAAGGAGGTTTTGTGGCTGGTCGTCAGATTCTGGATGGGGTGGTGATCGCCTCTGAGATCATTCATTCCATGGCGATCTCTAAGGAAAGGTCTATGTTCATCAAGCTGGATATGGCTAAAGCTTATGACAGAGTTAAATGGAGTTTCCTTCAGAAGATTTTGTTGGCCTTTGGGTTTTCTTCTGACTGGGTGAGTTGGACTATGAGTTGTGTGACCTCCTCCTCCTTTTCGGTTATTGTGAATGGGGCACCTTCTGAGCTTTTTGGTGCTACCAGGGGCCTTCGTCAGGGGGATCCGCTTTCTCCCTATCTCTTTATTCTTATGGCTGAGGGGCTTGGTCGCTTTCTTAAGTTTCGGGTCTCTCAGGGTGGGATTCATGGTTGGCAATGGGGGATGGGTTTGCCTACTCTTTCTCACCTCCAGTTTGTGGATGACACCTCTCTTATAGGGTTGGCTCGTCTTCGTGAAGCTGAATCTTTTAGACAGGCTTTGGACATCTACCTTGCCGCTTCAGGTCAGAAAGTTAATGAGCAGAAGTCTTCTATTTTTTTCTTTAATACTCCTTTGGCCATCCAGAGGAGGATTGCTGCTATTTTGAGGTTTCAAATTGGTTCTCTCCCCTTTGTCTATCTGGGGATTCCCCTTGCTGTTGGTCGCCAACCCAGATCCTCTTGGCAGATGTTGCTTGATAAGTTGAGGAAGAAGGTTACACTTTGGACTCATCGGTGGTTGTCTACTGCTGCTAGAGTTACCCTCCTTCAGTCTGTTATCCAGGCCCTTCCCATCTACAGGTGTTTTGTTCAATCGGCCCCGATGTATTTCCTTCGGGAATTTGATGCTCTTTCTCAGAAATTCCTTTGGAGTGGTAACTTGATGACTTCTAAGTGGAACCTTGTTAAATGGGATTCTGTGTGTAGACCAAAGCAGGAGGGTGGTCTCGGTTTACGCTCTTCTATTTTGAATGGGCAAGTTCTTGCGGCGAAGCTTTATTGGCGCTGGTGTACTAATCAACACCAGTTGTGGGCCCGTGTTCTTAACTATAAGTATCTTCGTGGTGTTGCTTCTCATGAGGTTCCTCGCTATCCTCTGGAGGGGAGTGGTTCTATGATTTGGTCTACTCTGAAAGTGGGAGCTCAGTTGATTAAGCGGGCGCTTTTTTGGATCTGTCACTCGGGATCTCAGGCTCTTTTTTGGTGGGATTCTTGGGATGGTCACCCACCTATTCTGTCTGCTTTTCCTCATCTTCAACCCCTCTGTGATGTTTTTACTGCTGCTAGTTGGGACACCATTGAGCATTACAAGATTGCTGAGCATGGTGGCTCTTCTTTTCGCTGGAAGCTCCCTTCTGAGTGGCCTCCTGGGGGCTCTGAGGGGGACAGGCAGGAGCTTGCTCAACTTTTGGCTTCCCGGGCTTGCAATTCTTTGAGGGGACCTGATATTTTAGCCTGGGATGGTTCTGATATGTCTGGGAAGTACTCTGTGTCTGCTAGCTACAAGCAATTAGGTCGACAGTTGTTTGGGGATACTGAGGTCCCTTGGTGGAAGTTTGTTGGCATAAGCTGTCTTGGCCCAAATGCAATTTCTTCATGTGGTTGGTGGCTCAAAACCGGTGTCTTACTTGGGATAATTTATGCAAGCGGGGTTTCCAGGGTCCCTCTTGTTGTGTGTTGTGTCGTGAGGCTGAGGAGTGTGCTTCTCATCTCTTCTTCCAATGTTCCTATGCTCGGGAGATTTGGCATCTTTGGTGGCGGGTGTGGAATGTGCCCTGTACGCATGTTTCCTCTTTGGCTGAGTTTGTGGAACGAAGGAGTAGGGCCCCTGTTTCTACCTCCTTTCTTCAAGCTGCTTGGGCGATTGGCCCTTCCTTCATTATTTGGAATCTTTGGTTGGAGAGGAATCATCGGATTTTTCAGGATGTGTTGATGGGGGCCCCTCGTTTGTGGTGGAAAATTTTGCATGCTTTGGGTGAAACGATTGCGGCTAAGTGTGATCTGACTGATTCGATTGCCCCTTCTGATGTTGGTTGTTTCAACCGCCTTCATCTTCCTCCTTCGCATCGACAACTTATACACAACAGGTGTAGGCATCCAACTCCAAAGGTGAATAGGGAGGGAAGTTGGTCTCCTCCTCCTCAAGGCATCCTAAAAATTAACACGGATGGCTCTTCCCGTGGTAACCCTGGTCATGCTGGAATTGGTGGTGTTGGTCGGGATAGCTCTGGGGATGTTCAATTTATTTTTTCTATTTATAAGGGTCTGCATACTAATAATCTTATGGAGGCTCAGGCTATTTTGGTGGCTGTGGAGCGTGGCACTCAGTTGGGGTGGCGCAGGATTATTTGTGAATCTGATTCCCAGGTTGTTGTGAACCTGCTGAATAGGCGTAGGTTAGATAATGTTAGTTGGCACTTGGCTCTGATTATTGATCAAATTCTCAATCTTTGTGTTTCTCTTGAGTTTGTTACTTTCACTCATATTCCTAGGGAGTGGAATGGTGTTGCTGATTGTTTGGCTAAATGGGCTTCTGATCATATTTATGATTGGAATCTGGTTGATCGAGGTCAATTACCCCCTGATTTGTCTCAACAGTTGGACCATTTGGTGGAGCTGGATAAGGCTATGTAATGACTCCACTCTGTAATTCTTTCTTGTTTTAATAAATTTTTACCCCTCTTATGTTAAAATAATATATATGATATATAATAATATATAAGAAAACGAGGAAAAAATAGATATATGTTATAAACATATCCGTTTAGTGCAAAAAATGGATATCCATTTTTTCGGATTTAAAAAATGGATATCCATTAATCACAAATATTCATTTTTCTTTGATATTTACCATAGAAAATGTATTTTTTACTCAACCTAAATAAAAATTCAAAGATGCATTCCGTGATTTTTGCTAATTGAAAATGCATTTTTTTTCCTATCGCCATTATTTGGCCCATCATGATCCTACACTCACCCTATATAGGTTTTCAAAATATGTAATTGGGTTCCCACTTCATCAAAGAAAACTAATTTAAAACATCGCTAAAAATGATGTCAATTGTTGGTGCTCAAAGTTGTAAATCTCAAATCTCAAATGTTGGATGGTTTCCCCAATGCTATGGATCTGAAACCTGAGAAGAATAACACAAACCCTATATTCAAGATGGACAACTTAGGATCATTATCAAGGTGGGTAATACCTCCACTTTTGGTTCTACAAGACCAAGGGAGGTTTCCCTAAGGTGCTAAATTATGTGATACTACAAGGAATGAACAATCACTCTGCTACAAACCATACCCACTACATAGTGTACCCCTATACTAGTTGTCACAATATACCTATGTGTAGGTTTGTAATTACAAGGATAAACACCTTTATACAATAAACAAGCTTACCAGGTAAAGTGTTCTAAGACATGGTTATAACAACCCATATTACTATTATGCACTTGCGCATGAAAGCTAGAAAGATAACACATGTAAAATGTATATAAAGTTTGATATGATTAAAATGTGTTGAAGTGATCTAGGATAGGGAACAAATTACCAAACAATGCCTATATCCAATCAAGCATAGAGTGGAGTTTATGCAAAAATATATAACAACTAAAACCATATGGGTTACTTTAATCAAGATATATTCAAAGACTATATTTACTCAAAAGCACACATAAACTAGGTTCTACACATGCAAATGAATAAATAATAGAAATTGAAGAACTTTATTTGAGTCTACTCAATAATCTAAAAATAAACCTGCATATTTCTTTATTGATCTCAAGGAGACATGTTACAAAATATTTTGAATGATTTTACATCCTTCTAATTGACCAATTTTATGATTCGAGTCATTAGATAGTTTTCTTATGTTTTTATGCAAGTTCATAGACATTCTCATACACTTATCTTATACATATTCCTACACTATGTTATCTTTTAGGCTTATTATGCAACCTTGAACCTGATTTAAAATATATGGAAATATGGTTATGATGTGATGGTTATTACATAATTAATGTGTGGATATATATGAATTTTAATGGATATATGTGCTTAGCTATGGTTGTTGGTATTATGTACATGTTTTATGAACAAACTCTTTGTAGCCTAGAGGAGGTAAACTATAGCCCGCAACAACTGTGAGGTGCAGCTCACAACCAATGGAGTTTCTAGACAGTAGAGTAGGGGAGGTTCCAGAATAAATTGAGTGCAACAACTACAACATGGAGGCACTTAATGAAGATAATTGTGCACCATTATGAAATTTAATAAAGATGTTGAAGAAGAAGAACCCTCTTGTAGTTAGGAGTCTAACGTGACTAATTCATACAGTCCACGTTCCAGTTTTGTTACAATAGAGTCTTGGTTCTACTAGGACTCTTCTTTCTTTTCAATTATAGATTGCTTAGTCTTCATCACGCTCTAATAAATAGGGAGTGGTGATTTATGATTTTAGTTTAGAGCCTTTGTTTTAATAAACTTCCCCTGTTCCTATATGTATGGCTTGGTGGTTGAGGCATTAGGAGTTAGTTAATTTTGTTCAAGAGCAGATATAGTTACTAGATATTTTCATTTAGTTGTTCTTACATTCAATAATGATTTCATGAATAATATATCCAACAGAATCTTATGTGATATTTTGGAGTTATGCAATGAATGGATTTGACATATTATGATTGAGATATGATTGGGTGGTGGGGTCCGCCGTTGCGGGTGGTGGGGTTGGCAAATAGGGTAGGGGGGCCTTGGGTAGGGGGGTGGCACCAACTATAGTTCCCACTTTCTCAAATTTATCGGGGGCCCCCCAACCAACTATATCCAGGTGGGCAGCGCCTAAGACACATATGGGTGGGCGTGAAGTGTGAATGGGCTAGTTCCCTACCCCTACTATTCTAAGGGTGCATAGCTCAACCAAGGAAGAAGGGAATTGGTTGACCGGAGAGAGAAGTAGGGAGAGTGCGATAGATCCACATCCCCTAGCTCTTGGATTAGATTTGGGGAGAAGCTGCATTTAGGCTTGGGAGGCAGGAGATCAACTTCAATGGATGTTGAGTTATGCTTCTATTTACGGATGGATCGACCTCAATCATTTAGAGTATAATTCCCCCCCACCCTGCATGCAGGGATGAATCAATGGAACAAGGGGAAGCAGTAGATCATATATGTCTTAACAACTAAATTGGGAAGAATGGATTGACAACTAGGGGCTTTAGTGATCTATGTTCCCATCCATCAATGCTTTATTGACTTCTGCCCATCTCTCATTCCGATAGCAGCCAGACCAACCTAAAACACTGGCTAGCGGATAGGCTCAAGTTCATCGCCTTTCCTTCTCCAGTTAGAAATTGGTTCCTTAACCCAGTCCCTTAACTCTTTCACTCGGAGGGGAGTTAACTCCTGCGAGAGAGCCTTGACCCAAATCGAGGATGTAGTCGATCGTAAGGAGTGAGTTAGTGGACCAAGTGTGGTATCGAGGCCCCTCATCATTGGGTAATTGATCAACTAATCACATCCATGTCAGATTGGACCTCCCCCACCCCTAAAGCCATTCCCTCAATTAGATGCATGGCCTGGCAACTCCTATACCAAATAAGATGCTCTATTTCCATGCCTAGATCAGTTGGAGTAGCAACTTCAGTAGGGGATCGAACTGGTAGAAATAAGTTAGTGGGGTGATGCTGAATAGCTCCTCTCGGCGAGTGAATGAGCAACTTCTATTGGGTATGCCCCTCTTTTCTATTATTGTGGTACAATTTGATCATGTGGGTGGCTCATGAAATCTGTTATCCCCTAATTTAAGGATCAGACTTACAACTATGTAGGGGGGAGGAATTCTTGGACCCCCTCAACCTCATTTGGAACACTCCCGCCATCACTCCTTTTATACGTAATACGCTTCGAGAAAACTCAATCAAGTTGGTGGGACCAAATTATGACCTTTACTTCCTCCCTATTATATGGAACTACCTCTTCCCAACTAGGAAAGGCCTCCCACCCACCAACTAGAATTGTTAGGCCCCCAAGCCTATGCCCCCCAAGAACCCTATGATTCCCCCCCACCCTACTGGCCCACACACATTTCCCCACACACGCCGTTGTTAAAGGAGCTCAAGTCACTCTACCAGTCATGTTCGGTTCACTAGATTTTTGTGAGTCCCCATCTAATACATAGGGTATAGGTATAGGGCCCCTCGCCATATAGATCTGATCTATAGGCGATCTCATAATCAATGAATATGAGATCAAACCCTAAAGAATCTATATATGGGGGGGTTGAGCACCACATCACCAATGATTCATTCATTTAGATGGCACAAGTGGAGTGCCATATAATATATAGGGTGTCATTGTTCCCTCCCCCTCGGCCTTCTGAGCATCTCTCCTGTAGTTTGAGCCCTCCTCTTGCGTAGCGTAGCGTAGTTTGAGCCCTCCTCTCCCATCACCCATATCCATTCCATATATAGTCCTTTGGTCGACCCTGAGGACTCTCTCTCGCTTTGATCCCATCCCAGCTGCCATATATAAAGGGCTTTGATATGGGTCAAGGTCAAGACCCTCCCCCTCGACTATATAGATAGATGGCCCAATAGATAGATCTGGGCACCATATTCAGGCCTTCATAGGGCATTGCATATGGGTATAGATAGGCCCTCGCTATCGCTAGATGATCACATCGTTATAGACATATACAAAGACACATTACGTATATAATCTAGATCTGACAGGATTAGGATCAGGATGGTTTCCCATAGATTTATCAGATCTCTAGCTCCAACTCCAATTGGGAGGCCGAGGGCCCTATCTATGGCATTTATGCCCCTCTATCCTGTATGATATGTGTTATGCACCAGAAGACCCCCCCCCCCTCAATTTCAATCTATAGGGTAGTTCTCTCGGGAGCATATGAGATAGGCCCTCCAAATAGATATATAGGGGCGATTATATAGTATAGTATAGTATAGTCTAATCAGTAGGTACTTCACCGTTTATAGCTGGGACAGTCCCCTGCCACTCAGATAACTAGCTAATCATGAATGAAATAGGAACAACCCCCTATGCTATGAGGGTAGGGTCCCTGACAGACAATGTTATCGATTCGAGTAAGAGCTATCCTCAGATAATGGGCACTCGAAGAAAGGCACTCCAGATACGCTCGTCCATCTCTTGATCTCTAGGCACTCATTGGGAGAGTCCCCTCAACACCCCCCCATATAGATAGGGATAGGGCCCCATATATATCATCAAGTAGAGTAGAGCATCCAGTCAACATTGCCCCCATATATGGATAGAGCTTCGGTCGAGCCCTGCCCTAGTCAAGAAAACACTAGATTCCACCCTTTGTTCAGTAGTTATATATAGGGCCCCAATCAATAGAGTCCCTCTCCCCAGCTATAAACTACATAACTATGAGAGAGCACCCACCCCTCAATTGATTTATTAATCAATTGAGTCCCTCTTGCCCTTCGAGATCGACCTAAGGTGAATGGGTCAATCCAACCCCACCATCCCATTTGTCTTAGGGCAAGGTGGGTGTGAAGCACGCATGGGCCTCGCCCTCCTCTGAAATATGGAGTGGTAATTGTGGAGTGGAACCTCTATGGAGTGGACCTCTATTATGTATGGAGTGGAGTTGTGATGTGGTGAAGAAGAGAAGGTGGGTCATTGTTTCTGTCTATTTCATCACCAACCAGCTACCTTCAGACCAGGTGGTTGGGAAGAAGCCTACTTAACCAACTTGAGGAGGCTATAGTTATATATGGCCCAACCGTATTTAGATTTTTTCTCTCCCTCCCCCCATATCACCCTATTCAACTTTAGTAGCCTAGCCCAAAATGACTATATGGGATGGGATATATTGGCTATTGGCTCTCTATATAGGGGAGAGGAACTAGTAGATAGAGGAGAGGACTAGGAGAACTGCTGAGAAGAGCTTTCCTTTCCCCCATATGGAGAGAACATGACTAGACAACTAAGGGGTGGAGGATTTAATTAAGTCCCCCTATCCTGCTTCTATATATGGGGCTTGACTGGAGCCCTCCCCAATATCAATACCAATATCTATAGGGTTCATTGGGGGATAAATATATCATTTATGTGCCCCTATATATATAGGTAGTCCAGTCCCCTCTATAGGGATAGGGCGTTGCCATATAGATATATAGGGTGTCGAATAGAGAGTAGTCCGTCGGGCGAGTGCCCCATATATAGAGAGGGGGATGGATGCCACCTATTGGCCACTATAAAAGGTAGGGGTTCTCAATCGACAGTTATAGTTCTCTATCTGTATAGGGATAGGGGGGTAGCTAGATCTATTCCCCAACCTCTTTGACCCCAACCTGGCCTATATATATAGATATAGGGGCGCATTAATATAGCTATTAGCTATATATAGTAGGTCGTAGGTTGTCGCCATGCCATATATTTGATTTATATAGGGGGTGCCAACTATAGAGATATAGGGAATCTAGTCTCCCTCAATCTCTCAAGTGATGCCCTACTCATCTCAGTCAAACGAGTTATATATATAGGGTCATTGCCATATAAATAGACAATATCCCATCTCAGTCGAGAGTTGAGTAGAGGGATAGAGATATAGGGCCTCCCTAGCGATGCATCATATCTATATCGGGTAGGTGGGTGGGCTAGAGAGAATAGGTGGAGCTAGGCTATATTCCCCATATAGTTATAGGGCTCCAGCTATAGATAGTATAGTAGGTCATCGAGGGAGTTCCTAAAGTCTGTGAAGTCCCTGTCGCTCTCGGTAGAGGGCATTGACTGCTCGCTCTATTGTTGGATGGAGAAAAGACCCTTGTCCTCCTCTCCCTACCGGTCGACCATAGTTCATTCAAATAGGGGACCCCTCTCTATATATGGGTGAGAGAGGTCCCCCTATCTATATATGGAATCCATATGTTCTAGTAGTTATGCTAATGCCATGCACCTCACATATCTATCCCAATCAAACTAGATATAGTCTCTCCCCTTCCTCTCGATAGATAGGATAAGTGGTAGGGCTCATCGGGGCCTATCGAGTCTATATGCGCTTACCCTCCTCTCCTACATATAGACCCCAACTCGCATATACTAAATGACATGTACTATATATAGTCTGAAGCCTGTCGTCGAGTGCAGCCATCTATCTCCTGTATGTAGTCTAGTCTGAAGTCGGTCGAGCCATCTCCATCTCCCAGTCCTCAACCCCTATCCCTATATAGTTATTGTTGGCCCCCAACCCCCTAGAAGAAGAGATCTAGGTGGGCGAGAAGGATGGGGAATTATGATTGTATAGAATCCTCTCATGTTCTGTTGGTCGAGCCCCTAGAGAGATATATAGGGCCCCGACTGCTATAGTGTATCCTGATCGCTCACAACTATATATGGAGAGTAGGTCATGATATCTATATAGTCAGAGCACTGATATATGACTTAAGTGGATATGAATCGAGGTAGGAACATAACAAAGCTATAGATTTTGGAACTAGAGAAGAGACACCCACGTATCCATCCATCCATTATATACATTATGTGATAGATATCGATCCAGTCATCAGTCAAAAATAGAGATGGATGGCCCTATATATGGCCACCAACATGTATATGGGGTGGGGCACTAACCTAAACTCTCAATTGAGAGCCCCCTATCCCTATTTATCTCTAACAAAATGCGCTATCTGTATATCTGCTAATGGAACGCCTATCTACATATCTGCATTGAGATATATAGAGTAGAGCCTCAACCCCAACCCCCCTATCCTATCTATATATGGGAGCTCATCGGTAAAATGGATGCCCCTCCCCTCTAGCTCTAGCTTTGGCCCTAGCTCTAGCTCTATCTATAGGTCGTTGGTCGATTGGCAGTTATAGATATATAGGGGAAAAACCTCTCCTTCGACTATATATGAGTCGGCCCCCCAAATTTAGAGGGTCGATGGGAGAGCCCCTCTATACATATATATGGAAGTTGGGCCGCCTAAACCATTATGGCGGATGAAAGAAAGCCAAAAACATTCTTCCCGTAGGATGCCTTTCCCCGGGGAGCAACCCCTCGGGCGCGTTCGCACATCACTTGTGCATCAGTGAGTTTTTAGTCGGTTGGTCCACCCACCACATACCATTTCTCCTCCCTACCATGATGCCCTATCTCCCTATCCCTATAGTTATAGTTGAAAATTTTGAATGATTGAATTGAGAGCCCCTCTATTTGAGTTAAATCAGTGGAGATAGTCACTTGAGCAAGGGACACTCAAGGTAATTGTCCCTCACTTCATGTTTTGTACAATTACTTAAGTTTTAGTAGTTATTTCATAATTGCATGTTAATCAGATTCCTTGTGTTATTCATGAGCAATTCTTGTTTCACATTTATGCCCTAGTTTGCTTAAGTTTGTTGTACTCCCGAGTGTAGGTTTAGTTATCAGTATCAGTTATATTCCAACATTCATTTTTTTATAGTAATTAGTTACAGTCTTATATTGTAGGTATCCATAGCAATAGTGCCAACATTACTTCCTTTATTGTTACGCATTTTTATGATTTCTTAGCAAGTGTAACACCTATGCTAAGGATGAATTAGGTAGTCTTAAGTCTTTGAAAGCACATACAGTCCCAATACCATCACAAGCTTACTATCCTTGGTTGATAATTCAAATATATAAGAAAATGAGGAAAAAATAGATATTCGTTATAAACATATATCCATTTAGTGAAAAAAATGGATATCCATTTTTTGGATTTAAAAAATTGATATCCGTTAATAAAAAATATCTATTTTTCTTTAACATTTACCATAAAAGTGTATTTTTTACTCAACCTAAGTAAAAATTCAAAGATGCATTTCGTGATTTTTGCTAATTGAAAATGCATTTTTTTACCTATCGCCATTATTTGGCCCATCATGATCTTGCACTCACCCTATAGAGGTTTTCAAAATATGCAATTAGGTTCCCATTTCATAAAAAAAAACTAATTTAAAACATCCCTAAAAATGATGTCAATTGTTGGTGCTCAAAGTTGTAAATCTCAAATCTCTAATGTTTGATGGTTTTTCCAATGCCATGGATCTTAAACCTAGGAAGAATAACACAAAACCTATATTCGAGATGGACAACTTAGGAACATTATCAAGGTGGGTAATACCTCCTTCACTTTTGGTTCTACAAGACCAAAGGAGGTTTCCCTAAGGTGTTAAATTATGTGATACTACGAGGAATGAACAATCACCCTACTACAAACCATACCCACTACATAGTGTACCCCTATACTAGTTGTCACAATGTACCTATGTGTAGGTTTGTAATTACAAGTATATACACCTTTATACAAAAAACAAGCTTACCATGTAAAGTTTTCTAAGACATGGCTATAACAACCCCTATTACTATTATGCACTTGCACATGAAAGCTAGAAAGATAGCACACATAAAATGTATATAAAGTTTGATATGATTAAAATGTGTTGAAGTGATAGGATAGGGAACAAATTACCAAACAATTCCTATATCCAATCAGGCATAGAGTATGGAGTTTATGCAAAAATATATAACAACTGAAACCATATGGGTTACCTTAATCAAGATATATTCAAAGACTATATTTACTCAAAAGCACACATAAACTAAATTCTACACATCATAAACTAAGTTCTACACATGTGAATGAATAAATAATAGAAATTGAAGAAATTTATGAGTCTACTCAATAATCTAAAAATAAACCTGCATTTTTCTTTATTGATCTCGAGGAGACATGTTACAAAATATTTTGAATAATTTTACATCCTTCTAATTGGAAAATTTGATGAGTCTAGTCATTAGATAGTTTTCTTATGTTTTAATGCAAGTTCATAGACATTCTCAGACACTTATCTTATACATATTCCTACACTATGCTATCTTTTATGCTTATTATGGAACCTTGAGCTTGATTTAAAGTATATGGAAATATGGTTATGATGTGATGGTTATTGCATAATTAATGTGTGGATATATATGAATTTTAATGGATAATTGTGCTTAGCTATGGTTGTTAGTATTGTGTACATGTTTTATGAACAAACTGTTTGCAGCCTAGAGGAGGTAGACTATAGCTCGCAACAACTGCGAGGTGTAGTTCACAGCCAAAGGAGTTTCCAGACAATAGAGCAAGGGAGGTTCCAGAATAAGCTGAGTGCAACAACTACAACATGGAGGCACTTAATGAAGATGATTGTGCATCATTATGACATTCAATAAAGATGTTGAAAGAGAAGAACCTTGTTGCAATTAGGAGTCTAACATGATTGATTCAAATAGTCCATGTTCTAGTTTTATTACAACAAAGTCCTAGTTCTACTTGGACTCTTCTTCTTTTTTTAGTTATAGATTGCCTAGTCTTTATCATGCTCTAATATATAGGGAGTGGTGATTTATGATTTCAGTTTAGAGTCTTTATTTTAATAAACTTCCCACGTGCCTATATGTATGGCTTGGTGGTTGAGGCATTGATAGTTAGTTAATTTTGTTCAAGAGTAGATATAGTTACTAGATATTTTTAGTTATTTGTTGTTCTTAGACAACCAATGTTTATTGTTCAATAATAATTTCATGAATAAGATATCCCAACAGAATCTTATGTGATATTTTGGAGTTGTGCAATGAATGGTTTTGAGTTATTATGATTGCATTAATCTAAGAAGCTATATTTGAGTTAGATCAGTGGAGACAGTCACTTGAGCAAGGGCCACTCAAGGTAACTGCCCCTCACTTCATTTTTTGTACAATTACTTTTTTTGTATCAATTATTTCATAAATGTGTGTTAATTAGATTCCTTGTGTTATTCATGAGTGATTCTTGTTTCACATTTATGCCTTAGTTTGCTTAAGTTTGTTGTACTCTTTAGTGTGGGTTTAGTTATCAGTATTAGTTAAATTCCAACATTCATTTCTTGACAGTAATTAGTTACAATCTTATACTGTAGGTACCCTTAGCAATAGTGCCAACATTACTTCCTTTACTGTTATGCATTTTTATGATTTCTCAGCAAGTGTAACACCTATGCTAGGATGAATTAGGTAGTATTAAGTCTTTGAAAGCACATATGGTTCCAATACCATCACAAGCTTACTAGCGTAGGTCAATAATTCAATTAAGGTCTTTCTAAAGGTTCAAGTGGACTGTTCAGTTAGGGTTTTCCTTTGAATTGTGTGATTTCCACCAAGTTTACTAGACATTAGTAGGGACTCTACATTTTTGGCACCATTTCCAAGGATGGTGCTACTTTCAAAGATTAGTTTATGTTATTTCCAATCTTTCCTAGCTTAAATTTTCTTTCAATATTAGGACAATTAGGTTTCATCCCTTCAAATACCGAAACAATTCACTAACATTGTGTAGGAGTCATTGCTATACAAAGTCATGCCTATTATATGTGGAGGCAGAGAGACGCTTTGGGAATATTTCTCCCCTCAAACCAATAAGCTAGAGCAAATATTGGTGACCACAATGATCAAAGTGAGGGTATTCTTAAAGAATAACTTTTCCTTTCACCAATTTTTACTACAAACATAGAGGGGACCTTCCAAACTAGGGTTGATGTGATAATGGATGATCCACCAGAACATGTGACTTTTAAATTTTCAATTACCAACCAAGAGAGGGCTATTGTCCTAAAGAATATACCTCCTTCAACATTACCATTCATCTATGGTTTGGTAATTGAGGATCCAAACACTTCTTGTTTGAGTTTGATGTCCTATGTAGGAGTTATGACTACACAACTGATGCTCATAGGCTCAAGTTATTTCTTGCAACTTTGAAGGATGTTGCCATGAGATGGTTTATGGGACTGGGTAGAGATGTTGTTCTAGAATGGAACACCATGAAAATAAAATTCTTGGAAAATTACCAAGACTATTGTAGAGGAGTTGATATGAGAAGAGATGAAATTTTTAGAATGACTCAGAAAGAGGATGGACCATTGGAGGAGTATGTAGAAAGGTTCCAATTATGCTTGAAGAAGAACCCACTGAATAGACTCTTTGAAGAATCCTTGAAGCTTGTGTTTTTAAGAGGAGTCAATGATGATTGCATGGATTCCCTTAATCTTATTGGGGTAAAGGATGTGTCTCAATTATCCTTTGAAGATATCTACAAGGTTTGCAGAAACTACTCAAGGACCTTTACCAAAAAGATAAGGGGGGAAAGAACATCCACCATTGGCAAGACATCTAATGGGATTTCAAGAGTAGAGTTAAGTAACCTATTTTCCAACATGAAAAAAGATATTATAATTCATATAGCTACTCAGTTGGACACTATATATGTGAAAGAAGCAAGAGAAGGATGAAGCAATACTTATTGAATATTGCCCCAATTGCAAACAAAGAAAAGCTAACTGCAAGTGTAAAAGGGTGGCAAGTATTACAAAAGACAAATTAGAGAAACCAAATTTTCAACCATTGCAAGGTGAAGATGGACAGTTGTTCTATATTGCACAAAGAAGGCCATGACAACCGAGACAAGGTATTCCATAAGACCTCTAAATTTCAATACATCATTTCTAGTTGGTAATCAAAATTTCTCTAGTTGGAATCTCCATCCTTGGCCAAATAACCAAAACCAATGGAAAAACCCTCAGCAAAACTAGAACCAGTAGCAAACAAATGTATGGCCATAAAAAGTTTTCCAAGGTTCCAATTATAACCCTCAATGGCTAGTGCAACAAAATCAGTGGCGACCACAATGACAAGAGGGCCTATAGTGGCAACACCAAATTATGAATTACCAATGGCCTTTGCTTCCTTCTCAGCCACAACAACAGACTGTCATGCCCAATCCATCAAACCCAACATCGTAGCCACCAAGAGCACCATAGTTACCTACCCATCCTATACCTAACCCCAAAAACAAGCCTATCCAACAAGCTTATACTAACAAGGCTATGCAATACCCCACTTAAGTGGTAGATGTGAGTGATGTCCACCTCAAGTTAGGGAAAAAATGGGTTGGGCCTTCATCCCCTCAAATCACTGAGATAGTAGATGAGAAACCCATAGTTGAAGCTTTAGACAATTCACCTCTAGAACCTGGGTCAAATCAAGTAAACTAAACTACTTCAAGTACATAGCCTCCATTCCCTAAGTGTTTAGCCATTCAAAGACATCATAGCCAAGCTGAGATAGACCTATTGGGTCAAATCAAGGATGTAAGTATCAAAATTCCCCTCATTCAAGCTATCAAGGATATACCAATCTATACCAAAATAGTAAAAGACATTTGTCTTAAGAAGCCAAGGAGAAAAATAAAGGACCCTCAGACAGTTCATGTCCTAGGGAACCTTGCTAACATTATGTTAGGTAATATAACTATCCCTAAATATACAAACCTTGGAAGTCCAGTAGTGGATGTTAAGATAAATGGGACCCTTATAAAAAACACCTTAATTGATTTAGGGGTGGCCATTAATGTCATGACTAAGGATACAATGCAACTACTTCAGTTAGCTAACCTTAGACCTACACCAACTATTTTACAGTTGGCAGATAGGTCAACAATGAAACCTGGAGGGATCATTGAGGACTTAGTCATAACATTAGATTCATGGGAGTATCCTACAGATTTCATAGTCTTGCAGCCAAAGGTCAACCTTGCAGGATATGCACTTATTTTATGTAGACCATGGTTAACAATAGCTGATGCATTCATAGGTTGTAAGTTTGGGAACATGATAATATCAAATGGAACTGTGACCAAGAAATTGGTTCTCTATCCACCAGACCAACCTCAAGAAAGTCTAGAGCAGACTATATGGCCTACCTTGGATGAAGAAGACCACTATTCCCTACAAACTCTCATGACTATTGAACAAAACCCCCTTTTAAAAAACCAAGATGAGGATGAATTAATTGACCATGTTATACAAAATAACTGTGGTAGGGACCGTCAAGAACAAGATTGGCTTTCATGTTTGTAGGATCCACTGTAGAATATTATACCTGCAAATTCATCAGAAGAAGTATCCCAACTTTTCCATTCTTTACTACCAAAATAATTTGTCCCCAATATTAATGGACTTGACCTTTCATCTGTACAATCAGAGTCCAAAACATTAGAAATCATTCCAAGTAAAATGTTGAATATTAACAATGGACTAACTAAAGAACAACATAATTCCCTTAACATTGTGTTGCAGGCACACACAACAGCCTTTGCATGGGACTACCATGACATGGAAGGGATTGATCTAGAACTATGCATGCATAGGATCTACATAAATGGTGGTTTCAAGCCAATTAAACAACCACAAAGGAGAATGAACCCTACCTTAAGAGAAATAGTTAAAAATAACCTACAAAAATTACCTGATGCAAGATTCATTTACCCTATTTCTAACAGTCAATGGGTGTCACCATTAGTTATTGTCCCTAAGAAAGGAGGAAAACGGAGGGTATGCGTGGACTATAGGGAGCTAAACACAACCACTAGAAAATATCACTTTCCCCTACCTTTCATTGACCAAGTGCTTGATTCCTTAGCAGGTAAAAAGTACTTCTCCTTCCTAGATGGATTTAGTGGCTATAATCAAATAAAGATAGCTTCTGAGGACCAAGATAAAACTACATTTACATGCCCTTGGGGTACATATGCCTATTTTGTTCTTCCCTTTGGACTATGTAATGCTGCAACCACTTTTCAAAGGGTAGTGCTAAGTATCTTCTCAATTTATGCTCATGATTCCATGGAAATTCATATGGATGCCTTCACCACCTATGGAGAAACATATGGAGAAGCACTCAACAATTTAGAAAAGGTTTTGAAAAGGTGTAAAGAAAACAATATATCATTGAGTCATGAGAAATGGTTCATGTTGATGAATCAAGGTATTGTTATAGGGAACTTTATCTCAAATGAAGGAATTCAAGTGGATCCCCATAAAATTGAGATCATCTCTACACTTCCTGTGCCATAGAAACAAAGATATGTAAGGATCTTTCTGGGACATGCACGATACTATAGGAGATTCATTCAAGACTTTAGTAAAATTGCAACACCTTTGTTTGTTTTGCTCACCAAAGACATAGAATTTGACTGGACTACAAAATTTTGACACTCCTTTGAAGCACTTAAGACAACTTTGCCAAAAGCACCTACCTTGAGAGGGCTTAACTGGACATTACCTTTCCACATACACATTGATGCTTCTAATTTTGCTATAGGTGTAGTATTGGGACAAAATTAAGGTAGTAAGGTGTATGTTATCTACTACATCAGCAAGAACTTACAAGGAGCATAACTTAACTACACTGTCATAGAGAAAGAGATGTTGGCAGTTGTTTATGCCATTAACAAGTTTAGGCATTACATCATTGGCTATCTAGTCTTTATCCACATAGATCATACTGCAATAAGGTACTTAATAAACAAACCTATGGTTGGAGGTAGACTAGTCAGGTGGATGCTTTTACTATAGGAGTTTGATATGACAATAGTGGATAAGCCTGGGAAAGCTAATGTGGTGGCAAATTTTTTGTCTAGATTGCCCACACAAATAAAAGAAGGTGTTGTGGATGACTCTTTTCCAAATGAGATTTTTATTGCTCTTAATGTACACACACCATGGTCTGTTGATATTGCAAATTACTTAGTGGCAGGGCAAATACCATCACAATTCTCTCCTAGAGCAAAGAGACAATTGGTGCATAAAAGCTTTACATATTCTTGGGTAGCTAGTTACCTCTTCTACATTGGTCCATATAATGTTATGAGGATATGTATAAGAGAAGATGAGTTCTTTGACATCATAAAATATTTCCATGAGGCCTGTGGGGGTCACTTTGCAGCCAAAAGGACAACATTTAAGATCTTAACAATAGGTTACTATTGTCCAACTCTGCATAAGGATTTAATAAAGTATGCAAGGAGTTGTGATAGATGTCAGAGAATGGGAAAACCAACAAGAATAGGTGGCCCAATTTCACCAACATCTAATAATAAAGAGTATATTTTAGTTTGCATAGATTATCTAACAAAGTGGGTTGAAGTCAAGGAATTATAGTTTGCAAGAGATGGTAATGTAGCTAAGTTCTTGTATGAAGACATCTTTACCAAGTATGGAGTACTTAGAGAAATTGTAACTAATCAAGGTCCCTAGTTTATTTCTGAACTCATTTCTAAATTGGTTGACGAGTATGAAATAAGAAATAGAAAATCAACACCTTATCACCCCCAAGCTAATGTATAGGTGGAGGTTACAAACAAAGAGATTGAGAATATTCTGACCAAAATAGTGCAAATTCATAGAAAAGACTGGGCAGTCAGATTACCTTAAGGAGTGTGGGCCTATAGAACAACATGGAAAACAACTACAAGTTTCACACCTTATGAGCTAGTGTATGGTAAAACAATAGTTCTTCCAATAGAGTTTAAATACAAGACACTTAGGACATTAGTGGAATTAGAAATGGATTCGACAGCAACACAAAAGGAAAGGCTACACAATCTGAATGCATTAGATGAAATTAGAATGGAGGCCATGTGTAGATTCTAAGCTAATGTATTATAAACTTGGTAACATTTACTCAATTCAGAGAGTTAGCTGACTGAACAATCCACTTCACATTGCTTAAGACTACATTAAATTATCAACCAAGGTGTGTAAAATTATGACAGTACTGCACTATATGTGCCTTCATGGACTCTTGTTCACCTAAATTATCCTAGCAAACCTATTTAGATTATTCTACTTTGCTGAAATCTTTCAAAATTGCAAAAAGTAGTAAAAGTAGTTACATAACCTAATGGCTATGGGTAACTGCAGCATAAGTTTTAGGTGACTGCTAATAACAAGCAAGTATCGAATCAATCCAAAACTATTTAGAATAACATAATAACCAAATCTAACTCCGGAGTGCTAAGATTCACTAATTACACAACTGTTCATGAACAACTATTGTAATCAACTATAAGAGCTCTTCTACTCTACTTTGTAATGCATTTATAAAACAATAAAAATAGAATTAACAAAAATGCATAAATAAATAAGTAAATAAATGAAGTGATGAGCAGTACCTCGAGTGGCTAGCTTAGGGGACTATCTCACTTAACTTAGAACCAAATCTAACTCAAATTATTATGCACCCATATAACATACAACTCCATTCATTTCATATCACTAGATATTCAAACAAAATCCTTCTTGCAGATTGTATTCAATAATTGCATTTCAACAATATATTTTTAGATTACTTGAACTGGAAAATGACTAACTGCTTAATAACTTGTAACAACCAACTAACTTTGCTACAAACTCATCGCCTAACTTTATACAAAAATGGGAGAGACTTATTCAAACTGCTAACTAACTACAAGCATTAATCCCACTCCTAGATATGAGGATGTGAGATTAAGATTGACTTATTCATTCTAATTGAAAAGGAAAAGAGACATATTCAACTAAGAACTTCAATGAAGCGCTTGCATGTGAAACACATAAGCAGACATTCAGAGTTCTAGAACAAGTATCCTCCTTCAGTATTTATTCCTTCCATGATGATTCACGCTCAGCTCCACAGTTCCCTATACTTTAGGCAAGTTGAACTTCCACTGCTTTGGTTCTTGCTACAAATGCTCCATTCTTGTTACCACGTACTAAGTTGCAGAGAATTTAATCCACACAACATACATATACAACTAACCTTCATAATTAAATCACAAAATTCTATTCATACACATGCATTCTTATGTTTAAATCATGCAAGGTATGTTGTGAAAGGATAACATATTATGGAAGTTTTTGTCTAAAAGAATCTTAGAAAAGACACATAAAGTGTTTGAAAGCATATAAAAACAACAAGAAATGTACTAATGACCAAGCCCATCATTCCCCCCAACTTATCTTTTTGCTTTTCCTCAAGCAAAATGCTTAACTAAACTACCTAGGGGAGAATATTGTAGTATAAAGCAATCTGCCTAAAATCCATAACTGTATTGACTCCCTATCCCTATTTGAGATAAAAGCCATTATAACATGCAAGTCTATCCAGCTTAACTAATTTTTCATTCACACATTGATCATTCTTTTCTCCTATCCAATGTTGCACTGGATGAAGTAGAATAGGAGGATGATAAGTAAGTGGAAGCCATTCCACTCCTCTTATCCTTGAAACCTTTATATACTTGTGCAATCTCTCAAACATACTCATAAAATTATGGAAAGAGTGAGACTCTTTCTTCTGTAATTCTAGAGTCAAACTTCTCCACCTGTTTTCCACATATTTTAGGTAGTTTTGGAGGATGGTCATTGCTAGTTGTTGAATCCTTTTGTAATCTCTAAGTCTTAAGTCCAAAATTATCTTTTCTAGACCCCGATGAGAAAGGAGTGTCAACCATTGAGTGATAACTCTATTGGGATCTGTTGCTTCCTTTCTAAGCTGCAATGCCACTATTTTCTCTTGTTCTTCATATTTTTCCATCAGTTGTCCTCGGAGCTTCTCATTCCTGAAATAGGATGCCAGGGCCCTTACCTGAAAATCCCCAACATAGATTAAGGGATTCCATTCAGTGTCCTCTATCATTACATAGTTGTGTAGATAATACTCACACAACTGATCTTGCTCCTCTAAATTATTTGTATTAAATAAACTGAGAAAACTATGCCTTTTGTTTAAAGCAAAAGACTGATCATTAATAAACTTATTAAACTGAAAAATTGAGAAACTTTTCTTTTAGGAACAATGCATACACTCTAGGTGGAGGTCTACACTCAATAATTTAGATAGCTCTATCTATCACTTCTTTCAATTTCCCCTCCAATTTACTCAATTCCAAATTCTTACTTTCTAGTGATGCATTCAAAGTTTGTTTCTCATTTTCACAGTTTTCTTTTTCTTGTTTGAATTGACTAGTGATTTCCAACAATTCAAAACCTAAGGACAAATATGTATGATAAGTTGGTGTTTTTGCAACGGGAAGTTGTGGATTTAATGCTACATTCTCCTCAACTCCTACTTTTCCCTCAGCCATTTGTGGTAGTAAATCCAATTTAGCTCCATGACCGTAGGTCTGTATTTTCTCTTCCAACTCCTGAATTCTTATTTCCTTCTCTTTGTCTCTCTACTCATATCCTTTCACTTGTGCTTCCAATTGTTTTATTATGTCAAGAGCTTCTTTGAGCTCTTTTCTTATATTTATGTCTTCCAAAAAATCTTCCTTTCTTTCAAAATTCAAATCATCATCATCGTCCCATGTAATATCAAAGATTTCCCTATTGGGGCTACTGGGGATTGCTCTCCTTGTTTTCTTTGCAATAAAGATATCCTCTGAATCAGAATCAGAGGAATAAGAAATACATCTTCTTTTCCTGATAGGTGCATTAACATTTTTAGAAATATCTGTAGAAACATCTTTAGGGACATCTCATTCCCTATCGATGTCTGTATCTATCATCATTGCATCATGATGTTGTTGTCCTTCACCTTTTTCTTCATGTTCATGCTCTTCCATGCTTCTTTTCTCAACATTCTCTCTTCTCAACCTACCTGAGTGTCTGGGAGTGACAATTTCATGTGTAAATTTGCTCCTTTTCTTCCTTTCACTCCCCTTTTTCTTCCTTGCATCCCCTTCCTTTACAACATTCTTTTGCTTCTCAACAATTTTCTTCTTCTTTTCCCCCCTAGAAGATGTCAATGCAATACCTCCCCTAGCTCTAGGATTTTTAGAGGATGAGGGATCTTTTGTTACCACTGGCCTATGTCTTAGTAGGTCATGTTTTTCAGACCCACTTTGGTTGCGGGTAGGTGATCCCATTGGTGTAACAAGAGAATTTTCTCTCTCAAGTTCATTCTGCTCAAGTTCAATTTTTGGTTCAAACCTAGGTTGAGGTTCATCCTCCGCTTCAAGTACCTCAAGAAACTCAGTGATATCCTTGCAATTTTTAAAATCATCCCAATTAACTTGTGGGTGTCGAATTCTCATACTCCTTTTAACCAGTAGGATTATTAAGCAATGATGGGATAGTGTGGTGTCCATTTGTTTCCTCTGGAATTCAGTTGCCATTCTTTTCAACAAATTATATAGGAAATTGGGTACATTCACCAACTTGTCATGTCATAAATGATTTAATAGCTTAAAATTCATAGTGTATAAGAGGTTGTGATGGCCGTCACAAGTAAGATATTTAATAATATAACTAGCACATTTTCCCCAAAAGAATGGAGGGGAGAACCGCTTTGTACCTTGTGATGTGGTGTCCAAAATCTCTCCTCGCTCACAAAACTCCTCCCTTGCCGCCACTGCATCTGCTCGAGTTGGGTATTTAGACCTTGTTTGAGGTAATCCTGTGACTTGATAAATTTCCATTTCAGAGGAATCCACTACCAACCCTTTCACTGTTGCCTCATCATATTGCAATATAGCTACAAAATCTCTTGCCATTTCATTATTATACTCTGTCAGCTTCAAGAAATATTCTAACCATCCCACTCTGGTAAAGAGGGGCATAACCATTGATCTTCTAATATTTCTTATGCGCAGATGGTTCCCTACATATAACATCACCTCCCATTGTCTTGATGTTTTGCAACCTTGCAGAATTCAAATTCAACTCAAAAATTGACTCCACCACCTTAAAAAACCCTCCAATTTCACTATTCTTTCAAATACCTTCTCTTATACCCAGTATTGTAACTTCACAATTCCCTTTCTTCTAGCTCAATTAAGTATAAGAATCTCCTTGTATACACCTAAAACCAGTCATGACATTTAATTAATTAAATACTAGTTATTTAATTAATATTCGACTACGTATAAATAAATTCTCAATTTATATTGTTCATATTTTCTAATTCTTCAAATCTAAAATCATATTCTTCTAATTTAATTAAATAAACAAAATTCATAAGCTTGTTTCATTTAATTAAGTTTCACTAATCCTGATTAGGAATTCAAGTACATGTCTACAACTTTTTAGACCACCTCACCAAGGTCATATGAAATTAGAATTATCTTCAAACACATGGCTTATTCCTCACACTTCTTCAACAAACTTTCAAACACATGGTCTTTCTCTCACACACTTGATTCTTCCATCCATTTGGCATGTTGTCTTTGGTCAAGGGGACACCTTGATTCTCTTCATCTCCACCGTTCATCCCTCTTGTTTCAATCTAGACCATCGATCGTTGCCACCTCGCAAGATGTTTGGAAAATCCTATAAATACAACCCTTTGCCATTGTATTTTGCATCCACATTTGAGTAGAGTTGTCATGCAAGAATATTGTTTGAGTATTGGAGCATTTTGGAGACTTATAGTTACATTTCATATCATGTTTTGTTTCATAGTTACATCTTAAAATCACACTTTGCTTTATAGTTGCATTTTATACCATACTTTGCTTTATAGTTGTATTTTAGATTAGTATATTAATAGTTAGAATTTGAGCATATGTATAATCATCCTAGCTTCATATCATAGCATTTACATTGTATAATCTAACATCATTATCCATTCATCATAATATCCATTATCATTTTCATCATATAGTTCCATGTAGGAACCTAATTGGCTTGCATGTTGAATATTATCTCATTTCTCAAGTTGTCATTTTAACATATACAAAATCTTAGGGTCAAATGGTTTAATAAATCCTTGAGAATAGAGGACAATGAAACGTTCTTAAAAAATTGTTTGACTAAAAAATAGAGTAGTTTATTTGATTCAAATCTTTGATATAATTCATCTCATTAGTGTTTGTGTTGATTTACTAACTCTCACATTTCACACACACAAAATTGGCACCCATCGTGGGGCACAACCCCATTTCTAACAATTTTCTCGAAAAGTTCATGTGAATAGGTTGAACATGAGGTTTTAGCAGAGTTCTTTCGGTGCATTTGACAAATCTTTCAGCACATACAATCTTTGTTACAATGCATACGACAAATATTTTAGTGCATATGAGGTTTGTTACAGCGCATACGACATTTCTTTCGATGCATCCAACAAATGTTTTAGCGCATCCATGAAGTCTTTTAGAGTATCTGATGACTATTTTAGTGCATCTGACTAATCTTTTAGCACATCTGAGGACTATTTTGGCGCATCCATGAAGTCTTCTAGTGCATCCAGTTTAGCGCATTGGGTCACTATTTTAGCGCTTTTATAGTCAATCTTAAAATGGTCATATCGTGGTCATACGAAGGTCTTTTTCAGAGATTTGTTTTTGAATTGGGGTAGAATTTCATAAGCTATTTAGTGGTGTAGGTGTTTCTCAATTTTTGTGGAGATTTTCAATTTTACCCCTACAGTTAAATCACATTGTAACTTGGTCTAAGTTTTAGGGTTTTTATGCTTAATCATTCATCTAACCCTTATGTCTTCTTATTTCTTGATCTCATCTAACATTTTGAGCATTTATTGTAGTTTTTAAGAGGAACACGGAGCATTGAAGTGAAAGAAAAAACATTTGATATCCATTGTACTAAATACGCTTGTCAAAGACATTTGTTGAAACTACTAATGGTGTTTGCAGGGGCTTTCTTTTGATTAAGATGGGCATCTAGCTTAATTAAAAGGTTAAAGAACAACATGTATTTTGTGCTTGATGAATGGTAGGCATATGCTTTCCCCTTAACTAAGTGACCAAAAAGCTAGACCCATTTATTTTATTTTTTTAATCCATAGAGTGGCCTGCCTTGTGGGAAAAAATTAATCACCCAAGGGAACGACCCAACCGGTAACACGCTAAAGCCAAGCGACTTCCAATCGGGATATAAATGTGGATACTTGAGGAAAGTTCAAGTATCACGAGGATTGTTCCGACAAGAAGGGAAGCAATGGTCTCTTGTCGAATGGATGATCCCCCACAAAAAAAATGCCTATATTAAAACCCTTTGTTGTAGCAAGGCCAAAATCCTTAATCTATTCACTGGCATAAGAACGATCATTTTGAAGTCGTCCCACATTTTTGCAGCTTTTAGTAGAGATGAAAAGTATGCCATGGGAGATTCATGGGTATTAATGCTTGGCTGCCCCAAGAAGTGAGTGTTGTGAAGGGGAGCCAATGGGGTCAAGCATCTAATCATCTGCTAAAAGTAGGCGAAGTTGGAATCCAATGGATATTGTCCTATACAGCCTTAAGTTGTACATGTTTGGTGTGTTTTACCAATGTGTTTTCAAAACAAATTTCAAACAAAACATCACACAATGAAAGTGAGAACCTTGATCCAAAAATCATCTATTTGAGTACTCAAATTCCATCATTCACAAGCTAGAAATCCAACAAAATTCATTGGTCAAAAGATTAGATCCTTGGAAATACTTAGATTTACAAATTCAAATCCAAACAACCAAGATAGAATCGCAGAAAAATTGAAATTTTCTAGAATAGTGCATTCACCCTCTGTTTCAATGCATCCAGACAATCTTATAGTGCATCTGTGCAATCTTCCAGTGCATCCATACATTGTTCTGGTGCATCCACTGCTTTTTCCAATGCATATGAGTCATGTTTTAGCACATAGACCCCCTGTTATAGCGCATACACTGCATATTTTAGCGCATCGACTCTCTGTTCTAGCACATCTAGGCAATCTTATAGCGCATTTGTGCAATCTTTTAGTGCATCCATACTTTGTTATAGTGCATCCAAGCTATCTTCTAGCACCTCTGTCAAATCTTTTAGCGCATTCAGGCTCTATTTTAGTGCATCCATTAAATGCAAACCAGAGAGTTAAATTCACCATCTATTTGTCTGTTTGAACCAAAAAATCAAACCATCATGGTTGAGACTGAAGAATACCCCCTTCACAGATTTCATTAACCTGAAATAGATGAGGATCGATTGAATGCTTTAGCTCATCAAATGAAAAACCTTCAACAAAAAATCTTGGATATGCAAAGGGAAACAACCAAAGAAAAATATTTGTTGTCAAACATCTATTCTTATCCATATGATAAAAATACAGACTTGACACCTTCTCCACCAACAACTACATCATCCAAGTTCAATTTCTTTGAATTCTTGAAAATTTTAAATGAGAAAACCGAAACAAAGTCCTCAAACACAAATGATATTGAACAATCTTACCATGACATGCATCTATCTTCATCTCCCATAAGCCAAAATAAATCTCAGGATTCTTTCACCCAAGTTAATGATTCCATCCAACCACCTTCTTCTATCAAATCTTCTACATCCAATGATTCATGTCAATCTCTCAATCCAAACCATGCTAGCATAAACTTATTTACACATCAAGATCAAAGCATTCTTTCCACTTCATCTGATGATATCAAAATTCCACAAGTTCTTCCAATCTTTGACTAAGACCCCATCTCTTAATAATTCTATGATGATCCCCTCATTTCACTTTTCATCCACAATGATTCCTTTCCATTTCAAGAGAAAAGTATCCTTCCAAGTCCTCCTTTCACTCCATCCGATGAATCCATACCATCTCATGATTCCATTGCATCCTAGGAGCATGATAATTATTCCATCCTATCTAATGATGTTCTACTATAGGATGATCAAGATATGCTTTCCACAAAATCTCATGATTCATTTCCTCATCAAGATCAAGGTATGCCTTCCATACCACTTCATGATGATTCCACACCTAATAAAGAGCAAGCTACTCCATCTTCTACACCTCGTGATCCTCTTCCAATTCAAGATCAAAGTACCCCATCATCCCCATGTCAAGAGCCTATCACACCTATTCAAGCTATCCATGAGCCACACACCTACAAATTGGGAACCTCCACCTTTATCCGATCCAGTTTACTTCCAACACCTGTCCTTTCATCCATATCATATCCTCCCAAAAATGGACTTGCATCTTGTTTCACAAACAATACATGTCCATTGGTAAATGAATGTGTCAAAGTATAAACTACAAAGGAAAAGGATTAGGCCTTCATGAACAAGGTATCCTAGAACCCCTTTTTGCTCAAGAAAACCCATATTACCATGGCCTTGGTTATACACCTAAGTGTCATGGTCCATCAAACCTACCATCTCTCTTAGGTCCTCATCCTAATCCACCAAACCTTCCATCTATCCTAAGTCCTCATCCTAGTTCATCAAACCTTCCATCTATCCTAGGTCCATATCCTATTCCTCAATAATAACAAAGGCACACATCCTTGATGCCCTTTCAAAATTCTACCTACACTCACTCATCCATAATGCCTCCATACCATTCATCTCATTCCACCCCTCCCATTGCTCTTGGAAGCAATTTGGGTGCCAAATTTAAAAGCTTCCATATCAAAATCCACATGTGTCAAAGGATCAACATGTCTCCTCGAAGCGGCATGCAAAAATAAAAGAAAATTTGATCCAAAATCAAAAGAAAAATAAAAAAGGCCACAAAGGCCTATCAAAGAAAAAAGAAAAATTTCCAAGACCACAAAGGTCCATAAATAAAAAAGAAATTTCAAAAGGCCACAAAGGCCCATCAAAGCAAAAGGAAAAATTCCTAAGACCACAAAGGTCCATAAAGCAAAAAGAAAAATCTCAAAGGCCACAAAGGCCCGCAAAGCAAATATCAAAGTCAAAATTCATGTGGATTCCAAAAAGTCTCATAGAAGCAATAAAATCTAAATTGACATCCAAATTTGCTAATCCAAAAGCTTCCTCCAATTTTCCATCTAAAAACCTATCACCTTCCAAATCCATTTTTCCTCCATCACTTCACCACCCTTTAAGGTGTGTGCCAATGTTGACCTTGCAATCCTTTCCATCTATCCATCAACAAACCTTTCAACCTCCTATCCATTATCCCATCATACCCTAAATCTTCCAACATTTATGAGTCTAACCCTCATTTACCATGGTTTATCAGAGGGATATTTGGTTGTGAAACTTGATGCTTAAGTCCTTCCATCTTCCTATCATGTATATATTATCTTCCACATTTCCCACCTTTGATCTCGACAAGGTTAAGGATCTTCTTGAACATCATATATCTTATCCTATACACTTTATCCATATCTTTCATATCATATCCTTCGCCTTATCCATATTCCATCATTATTTCTAAATACATCCTTTCTTCCTTTCCTTGGTCTTGATGAAGAATAGGGGAAAAGTACTTGGGCCTTGTGTCCATATCTTATCTAGTTGATCTTGATCATCCCATTCATTATCCTTATCCTTGAATTTATTCCATTGCATATCTCCTAGCTTATCTCATCATGTCCCTTTGCAACCTTGAACCTTATCATGTAAATCATATTTGAGCCTAGTTGTAAAACATTATCCAATCATCATATCTTTTGTCAATCAATCATCAACAATCATCAATCTTATTGTACTTAGAGGAAATCAGTGATACTAAGTACTTATCATCATCATGCCTTATGGAATCAATCATTCTTGGAATTTTACTCAATCAACCATTATCATCTTTTGACAAGAGATATGTTGCTTGTGTGACATGTTTTGCAGTGAATCTTTCATTTTGATCTATCATTTATCCATAGTTGCATTACCTCTATCATGGGGCATATTGTTCCTTCAATCAGTCATATCATATCATTTCATCTTAAATATCTTGAGAAAAATACAAAAAAAGTAAAATATCAAAGAAAATCCAAAAAAAAAAAAAATCATAAAAATTTGAAAAAGTGCAATAAAAGCAAGTATGAAAACCTGGCAACAGGCACTATTTGTGGTAGACTAGCTTTTCTATCTATTTGAGCATGCCAACCATTCACTTTCTCCATCTATTTTCCTATCATCGGAAAGCCTCATGTACATATCCTGGCATCACAATCGTCTCTCACCCTAGACCAGAGGCAAAATCTTGAACTCACTAGGGGCAATAAACTTTGAGCTTGAACCAATTGACAAAAAATAGTAGTACAACACAACAAAAAACAATGATCATAGTGCAACTCAACATTGAACATCAATCACACAAGCATGAACACATCAACCATCCATATCAAATAGCCAAATCAATCAAACCAAAAGCATGCTTCAAATGGATGATGTTCCTTTTGAATCATGGGTTTATCACGTCAAACACAAATGTTCAATTGTTGTACTTTTAATTTTGCTATCATATCTCTGGAGCACCTCGATGATGTATTGAACTAGAGGAGCCAGGAAGGAGTATGATTTTTCTTTGTCTATTGTTTGTGAGTTGATCGTTATTATTGTGCAAATTGTCGCAAGATGTGCTTTATAAAGTATCACTAATGACATTCTGAATTTGCATAGGAAAATGGTTAACTCTTGTCTGTTTACGCAAGCAATACTAGGTCATCTCGGTTTAATTATACTTAGATGCTTGTGTTAACTTGCACTATCAAACATCATGGAAGTAGTACTCAGATCATCATGGTCTAAATATACCATTGATGTTTGTACTCACCTTCAACATTTTAAAGGCTCAATAATGATAAAAAGCACAACAAATCAGCTGTTACAAATGTCAACTTTTGATTATGAGATTTGCATGGTTAGAGTAGATTGCATTCATGTTAGCTTGCATCTGTATCTATAGAGTTTCCAAAGTTGCAACAATTTCACAATGATGTTATCTCTAACACTAATGGATTGAGTACACTTGACATTAACAAAAACACATCATTCTCATATGGAAAACACATCAGTTGCATCATCATTTGTGTATATTGGAAAACATTATCACATCATTCATCCATCTATCCATCATATCATAATATTTGCATCAAAAAGCACAAAAAGACATGCATCGCATCTCATTTACATAATCAAAATCATTTCATATAGTTGCATTAATAAAGTGGTTCACTAAGCTTAAATGAGTGAGTCTCTTCAAATTTCCAAAAGAATTGGGAAATATGTCAGGTTTTATGAAGCTTAACTTAACAAAGAATCAACTGACGACAACCTTCCCACAACTCTTGGAAGTTGGATAGATTCACTCATTTAAGCTTAAGCCCCTAGAAGTTTCGAAGCATTACAAAACTCAGTTAAGCATAATCATTTGCATCACATAACCATATCATCATTACAAAAATTCATACATCATTTATATAATCATTACATCCCATTATCATTACATCCATACATAATCAATATGAACATCACATAATCATCACATAGTATAAAACATCATTTGCATAAATCCATAAAGCATATAGGATCATCCATCATCATCGTATAAACATCATAAACACATAGAACTAGGTATCATCATACAATCATTTCATCTAACATTCATCCATTCATGGCATCATTTATTTACATCAGAAAAGTACAAAAACATCAAATGCATCACATATAATTGGCATAATAAAATCCATCACAGGCATCCTATAGGCCTCATTCATAAATCATCATAACACATCAGTTGCATCATCATTTGCATCCATAACACATCATATCATCAAAACATCACATGGCATAAATAATATAAATTAAATGCATCCATCATAATCATCACGATCATCATCATAACATAGAAATTAAATACATCATAGACATCCATCATCATATAACATCATATAGACACATAGATCATAATCATGACCACATATCATATAACCTCAAAAATCATAATGTCAACGTGTACAAGGATATCCAAAGGTATGAAGAGATACTTCAATATCAAAAATGGCAGTGTATCATAAAGTTTGACAACAAGAGGTACATCATCAATGTCTCAACTGAATAAAGAGTGTATACATGTCCAAAACTACATTAGAAAATCATAAACTGGAGCTATGTCATGCTCCCCCAGACGGTCTTGGCATCCGAGGACCAATACCTCCCCCTGCACCCGACGGACCCGCACCAGGATCTCTTTGTTCACTAGGCAATGGTTGCATAACACCCACACTAACAATTTGAGACTGAGACTTGCCAGACCAAGATTGTGCAAAGCTCTCTCACTGCTATGGAGGAACCACCTCATGATATCGATCCTTGTAGAACTCGACCTCTTGAGCGGTGCGACGAATCTCTCTAAAATAATTGGATGTACCTGCAGCCGTTGCAACCTGCTGTAACCTCTCGGTAATGGCCTCGGCCTGCTCCACCTGCCATCTCAAAGCATCCCTCTTAGTAGTCAATGCGACAATATGTTCCTGCACCTGGGGCTATATATGTGTCAGCTGGGCTTGCACCTGCTGCCTAGCAACATCTCTCTTTGTCGTCAGAGTTTGCACCTGCCCCTGTGCCTATGTTAGAAGAGGCTATACCAGCTCTAACTATCCCTGCAACGTCTGAACCTACACTTGTAATGTAACAATTTGTGTTTGTTGTTGTTGCGATGGTAGTCTGATTTGTACCCGCTGTTGTGATGGGGCCACTAATGATCACCTCTTGTGAGAAACTCTCATCTCTTTGACATTGAGACCTGGACCTCCTCCTCCCCCATCGCCTCCATCATCACCCCATCACTATCATCTCCATCACCTTCACTGCCCTCACTGCTCTCCTCCTCTCCCTGCTCCTTTGCCTCCTCTCTCCGTTGCCTCCGCCCATGACCTCCTACCTCCTCCTCCACTAACAAAGGTGTTGGCTCATCCAAAATCATAATCCATGGGAAGGGATGCGTAAACATATACTGAACATACTCCGCTGATATTAGAGCATCAATGATATCTGGACGAACATCCCACAAGACAACCTGTAAGCCGTGGAAGTGCTCAATAGTTGCATCATAAGACAACACTGACCCCCACTCTGTAACATCCTGCCATCGACAAGCATAATGGGCCACTCCCTGGGGCATGCCCTGGACCCTACCATACAGTCTCAACACTCTCAGCAGCATAAATCTCTTGATAATAAATTGGGTATGACCAATCAGATAAATCAACTGACACAAATATGGCATCTTCGTGTCATCCTCGGGCCACTGCTCATAGTCGACATAGGGCCTCCATACAACTGACTCCAAATCATCCAGGGTCTTCCTCCAATACTCTAGCTTGCCTAGCCTAGGCTGAGCAAGTCAACTTGCATAGATATGAACATAGGGCCTCATGGTTGGCCTTTGTCTATCTCCCACTGGCTGACTGACTGCTATTTGCTCCCAAGCCCAGACTTGGTGCAATGTGACTCTCGCTGATAGACTGGCCCTACACGGATAAATCACCTGGTGCAAATCATGGTATAGATGGGATAGCATACATCAACCCCATGCATATCTTGTCCCATGCACAATCATGCTCTCTAAGATCCTACCCCATCCAACTGAGGGTTCCTTTGGTCCCTTTGACCTGCGGTCAGGACAAAGGAACCTTCCAATGAAACCAACTAATATAGACGACAAAGTAGCATATGCATCGATCATGTCCTCCATGAAATCTCGTACCTGCATATATGGTCATCCTAAAAAACTCGTTGTAGCGCATTGGTCCCACCCTACTCATGAGCATCATTTATACCAGCTATCCAACCATCAGAATCCATAGAATCCGATACACATCCTCAGGAGTCATCATGATCTCACCAGTGGGTAAATGGAAGGTATTATGCTCACTATGCCATCTCTCAGCTAAGGCTGTCAATAACCCCCTATTGATCCTAATCTAGGGCATATCGATGAGAGATGACAACCCAAATCGTGCAATAATGGTTGTCTCAAGCTGTGTCAAATGACACATCAACTCCCATGTCCTCGGGAACCACTCTCTGATATGTAAACTAGTCAAAGGCTCCTATCATCACAAAATCACAAATCAATCAATCAATCAATCAACATCATTAGTCAATCAATCAACCAACATCATCATTCAATCAATGAATCCAAATCAATCAACCTATCAATCTAATTAGCTATGGTGAGACTTTGATCAAATCTCGTGAGCATCAATCTATCATTCAACCTCACCTATCATGAGGTTTATCAAATCAATCAATTTTAACCTCGCCTATCATGAGGTTTATCAAATCAATCAATGTATCTCGCTTATCATGAGGTCCATCAATCAATTTTAACCTCGCCTATCATGAGGTTCATCAATCAATTCAACCTCGCCTATCATGAGGTTTATTAGATCAATCAACCTATAATTGATCCTTGCCTATCATGAGGTCAATTATCATCATCCTATCATTGAATCTCACCTATCATGAGATCAATGGACATCTAACCTATCAACATCATCAATCATCATCAAATCACAGACTGACATGATCAAACATCATTGACATCAAGGAGTCTAATCAAGAAAATCATCAATCTGGCCTAAAACTTCACTAATGCGCTAGAACAGAGGTTCTATGCATTGAAACACCAGATGCGCCACTTCACTTGCTCAATGCGCTAGAACTGAGTCTCGATGTGCTACTTCACCCTATGTGCTAATCTAATTACCTTATGTGCTAATCTAATTTCCTTATGCGCTAATCTAATTGCCTTATGTGCTAATCTAATTGCCTTATGCGCTAATCTAATTACCCTGTGCGCTAGACTATTTTATGTGCTAAAACAGTTCATGCATGCACTATTTCGATATCTCAATGTGCTAAAACATTTCAAAACCAAATTCGAAAGAAAAAAAGGAGGGAAAAATTAAATGCACAAAATACGAGGCAATTTTTGGGGTACTCACTAGAGGTCTGTACGCTACTGGGCGATTGTGTTGCCTGACCCGCTCGAACCGGTGCGTGTGATAGGGGATCACCATTCTACTCCATGTTTGCACAAGTCACTCTCACTCACAAGTTTTCAAAATGCCAAATGCTCAAATGAACTTTCTAATCAACTTTTTAACCTTTTAAGGTTAAATAAGTGGCATTTTATGGGGTTGTTTTATTTTTATTTTTCAAAGGGGTCTTAATTAATCAAATCGTCACCTGTAGGCTTACATATCATTTTTTGGGAGATAAATTGTTTCAGGGGCATAAAATTTTGAGATCATTATCAAATCATCGAAAAATAATCAAAATTTTCAATAATTCCAAAAAAATTCTTAAAATTTGAAAATTCACTGATTTATCTCCTAAAGGGGCATCTATCTGTCATCATCTAAAAATCAACATCTGGGGCATCGAATTTTATTTTTTTCTAGGCATCAGTATCAAAATTTTCTTTGAAGCAACATGTAAACACATTACTTCAAAGAGGGGAAAAATGTATACACTTAAAATCGGTCATGCCATTTAATTAATTAAATACTAGTTATTTAATTAATATTTCAACTACGTACAATAAATTCTCAATTTATTTATATTGTTCATATTTTCTAATTCTTCAAAATCTAAAATCATATTCTTCTAATTTAATTAAATAAACAAATTTCATAAGCTTGTTTTATTTAATTAAGTTTCATTAATCCCATATTAGGAATTCAAGCACATGTCTACAACTTTTCATGCCACCTCACCAAGGTCACATGGAATTAAATAATTCTATTTTTTAATTAGAATTATCTTCAAACACATGGCTTATTCCTCACACACTTCTTCAACAAACTTTCAAACACATGGTCTTTCTCTCTCACACACTTGATTGTTCCATCCATTTGGCATGTTGTCTTTGGTTAAGGGGACACCTTCTTGATTCTCTTCATCTCCACTATTCATCCCTCTTGTTTGAATTTGGACCGTTGATCGTTGTCACCTCACAAGATGATTGAAAAAGCCTATAAATACAACCCTTTGCCATTGTATTTGGCATCCCACATTTGAGTAGAGTTATCATTCAGGAATAGCTTGGAGCATTGGAGCATTTGGAGTCTTATAGTTGCATTTCATATCATGTTTTGTTTCATAGTTACATTTTAGAATCACATTTTGCTTTATAGTTGCATTTTATACCATACTTTGCTTTATAGTTGCATTTTAGATTAGCATATTCATAGTTAGTATTTGGGAATATGCAAAATCATCTTAGCTTCGTATCATAACATTTACATTGTATAATCCAACATCATTTATCCATTTGCCAAATATCTCCATTATCATATTATCATGTCATTCATCACTTGGTTGCATGTAGGAACTTAGTTTATTGCATTTAGAACAACAATCTTGTTTTTCAAGTGTCATTTTAACAATCATAGTGCTCATATAAAAATTTGAGAACCAAATGGTTTAACGAATCCTTGGAAATAGAGGAAAATGAAACATTCTTAAAGATTTGTTTTAACTGCAAAATACAGTAGTTTATTTGATTCAAATCTTTGATATAATACGTTTCATTAATGTTTGTGTGCTTTAGAATTGATTTTCTAACTCTCTCACATTTCACACACACACACACGCTCCTTATCTTAGCTTATTTTAGGGCATAAATCACATTATCAGAAATAACAAAGAGGTGTTTTTATTTTTAGGAGGACGACATAAAATGCTATCTAACAAACTTAGGTAGCGAAAATAAAAAATCATGACTATGATACCCCTCCCTCCAACTTTAATTGAAGTGACCTCACTTCATGCATGACTTGGCAAGGGTGATAGGATAATAATTGAAAATATTGGTGAAATGTTTTTCGCATGCATAACTAAAACCAAGAATAATAATGAAGACAAAAAGAAATCCAGTTTAATTATGAGAAGTTACCTGTTGTACGCGTGTGATGGAAATTATTTCTTGACACAATTTGAAACTAGAGAAACATGTACTTTGGTGTGTAATTGATTTTATTGGCATTAAATGCATGGGAGTGGATGGAGAGTTGACAACGGTGAGTTGAGATGTACTTGCTATGGGCGCTTTATTAGGAAATAAATGAGGCATGTGATATTGATGGAATGCGCAAAAAAAATAATTTGACTTCGCCTAGGTATTGTAGCTTTACTTCCAATAGTTGTTGCTACGGGTACTCTAAGCACAGGGCTCGTCTGCATTTGATAGATTGATTTTTCAACTCCCATCAGAAACATGTCCCGATAAATATTGAATAAACTGAAGAACAAGTCCCACTGGAGTAGAATATGTACATCATGGATAATGTGTTGTGTGTGCATGTGGTTTTAAAGCATGAAAAATTATGCCTGAGTGATTTCAGGGGTGGAGTTGTGTAACTCAACCTCTGTATCACCAGGCGTGCTAGGTATGTCTCATAATACTGATGTAGGACTTTATGAATTAGTTTTTCTTTCAGGTTCGTTGTGAGCACCATATTGTTGGATCAATGAAAACATGAAATCATCATGTTGCATTGGTTTTTTGTATAACTTCAGTTTATGACCATTAACAAGAAGTGAGAACTGGATTGCACCAATGGTATGCAACTATACTACTCCATTGGGGTAACCATGCTAATATTATGGGGGCCCAACCATCTAGACTGGAATTTACGTTTGAAATCTTTATACCTTGAGTCATATAATAGGGCCCAATCTCCCATAGTGAACTCTTTTTTTTTTTTATGTACTGATCATGCCATTTCATTCGCTGCTATTGTATTACCTCTGTATGATGGACTGCTTCCATTCTTATCTCATCCAACCCATTCAAGGAAAACAACCTTTCTTTTTGTGCTTTTGTTAAATCCATTCCCAATTCTAATGTTGTCCTCAATGTTTTGTATTCAAAATCAATAGGAAGGACATATGTCTTTCCATAAACTAACTCATAGGGTGTAAACCTAGTGGTTGTTTTCCATGTAGTCCTATATGCCCATACTACTTCAGGTAGCTTTGAAACCCAATCCTTCCTATGCAGCTACACTGTCTTGGTGAGAATGCTTTCAATCTCGCTATTTGTGACCTCCACTTAACCATTAGCCTATGGATGATAGGGTGTGGATTTCTTACATCTAATTTGGTATTCCTCAACCAACTTGGTGATTAGATTAGAAGTAAATTTGGGCCCCATTTGTCAAAAGGTGTCAATGTCAACTGAGGTTGTAAAGGCATCTCATCACTCTTTGTTGGCCTTCCCATCCTTTGACACCTATCACAACTTCTGGTGTATTTAACAACATCCTTATGTAGAGTGGGCCAATAATAGCTAGTTGTGAGGATCTTAAAAGTTGTTCTCTTTGCTACAAAATGTCCTCTGCATGGCTCATGATGGCATGCTTTCATAATATCAAAAATATCATCTTATCTAATGCATCTTCTCATGATGTTATCAGACCCTATATAAAATAGATAACTAGTTATCCAAGAGTAAGGAAAATATTTATGAACTAACTGTCTCTTCTTTCTTGGTGAAAAATGTGGTGGAATTTGCCCTGTGACCAAATAATTAGCAATATCTGCATACCAGGGTGTTTGTACTTGCAAAGCAAACAAGTGTTCATCAGGAAATGAATCATCCACCACTCCTTCAGTTGATTGTGTTGGCAGTCTTGATAGGAAATCTGCTACCACGTTTTCTCTTCTAGGTTTACCTCCAATGGTAATGTCAAATTCTTGTAAGAGAAGTAGCCATCTTACCAATCTACCTCCAACTACTGGCTTGTTCATCAAATACTTGATTTTTGTGTTATCTGTATGGACAAAGACTGGATAACCAGTAATATAATGTATAAATGTATTAATAGCATAAACTGCAACAAGCATCTCTTTTTTTGTTATAGTGTAATTTAATTATGCCCCTTGAAGATTCCTGCTGATATAATAAATTGCATACTACTTGTTGCCATCCTTCTAACCCAAGACTGCCCCAATAGTAAAATATGAAGCATCTGCATGTATGTGAAATGGGAGAGTCCAATTTGGTCCTCTCAACACTAGTGCTTGAGTTAGAGCTTTCTTTAGTTCTTCAAAGGAGTTTTGACACTCAGAGGTCCATTCAAACTCAATGTCCTTACTCAACAAAACAAATAAAGGTGCAAAAATCTTACTAAAATATTTGATAAATCGCTTGTAGTAGCCTGCATGACCAAGGAAGCTCCTAACATCTCTTTGTTTTTGAGGAACATGCAAGGTAGATATTATCTCAATTTTGTGTGGATCAACCTGTATTCCTTCACTGGATATAAAGTGTCCCAATACTATTCCCATTGTCATCATCATGAAACACTTCTCATTGTTGAGTCATAAGTTGTGCTCCTTACACCTTTTTAACACTTTTTCTAGATTACTAAGAGCTTCCTCATAACTTTCACCATAAGTGGTGAAATTGTCCATGTATATCTCCATGCAATCATGTACAAAATTGAAAAATATGCTGAGTGATGCTCTTTGAAAGGTAGCTCGAGCATTGCACAATTCAAAAGGTAAGACAAAATATGCATAGGTTCCCTAGGAGCAGGTGAATGTGGTCTTATCTTGATCTTCTAGTGCAATCTTGATTTGGTTATAACCACTGAAACCATCAAGAAATGAGAAATATTTCTTTCTTGCCAAAGAATTAAGAACTTGATCAATGAATGGTAGTGGAAAGTGTTCCTTCCTTGTGGCAACATTTAGTTCCCTATAATCGACACAGACTCTCCATTTCCAACCTTTCTTTGGGACTATTACCAATGGTGAAACCCATTCACTATTTGATATAGGGTATATAAAACCTGCATCTAAAAGCTTTTGTAGTTCAACCTTCACTATCTCTCTTAGAGATGGATTCATCTATCGTTGTGGCTATCTTATAGGTCTATAGCCATCATTTATGTAAATCCTGTGCATACATAGATTAGGATCTATGCCCTTCATATCATGGTAATCCCATGCATATGCAACTGATTGTGCCTGCAACACTGTTTGCAAAGAATTATGTTGTTCTTTTGTTAAGGCATTGTTGATATTTAACTTCCTTCCTCCAGAATAATTTCCAACTCCTTTGATGACTCTTGAACTGGTGAGAGATCAAGTCTTGGTATGATAGGTAAACATTGTTGAGGAAGTAATGAATCAAATAGTTGTGATATCTCTTCTGTAGAATTAGTAGGTATAATACTTTGCAAGGGGTCTTGTAGGCATATGAGACAATCCTACTACTATGGGCTCTTGCCATAGTCATTTTGGATTATATGAGCAATGTGCTCATCTTCATCTTGGTCATCTAATAAGGGGTTGCACTCTATGGTCATCAATGCTTGTAGAGAATAGTTATCTTTCTCCTCTTCACCCAAATTGGGCCAAATGGTGTGCTCTAGGTCTACATATGGTTAGGTAGGTGGATAAATAACCAATTTCTTTATAATTGTCCCATTGGATATTATCATTTTACCAGACCTGCAACCTATGAATGTATTGGTTGTTGCCAACCAAGGCCTACCTAGGATGAGTGGGTAACTTGCAAGATTAACTTTGGGTTGCAGCACTATGAAGTTTGTAGGGTATTCCTAAGAATCCAAGGCAATAACTAGGTCTTCAATAATTCCCTTAGGCTTGATTGTGGACCTATCTGGTAATTGCAAAACAGTTTGTGTGGGCCTGAGGTTGATCAACTAAAGCAACTACATTATTTATTTTGTCATGACATTGATGGTTGCTCCCAAGTTTGTCAAAGTATTCTTAATGATGGTCCCATTAATCTTAACGTCCACAACTGGACTACCAAAATCAATATACTTAGGGACTGTAATGTTCCCCAACATGATATCTGCAAGATTCCCTAAGACATGGACTGTCTGTGGATCTTTCTTATTCTCGCCTGGTTTCTTAAGACAAAGATACCTTATAGTTTTAGTATAGATAACAATGTCTTTGATAGCTTGGATAAGTGGGATTTTGATGTTCACATCTTTCAATTGTCCTAAAAGATCTATCTTAGCCTGTGTGTGATGCTTTTGTAGAGCTAGGCATTCAAGAAAAGGTGGCTTGGGATTTGAGGTAGTTTGGTGTACTTGATTTTGTTCAGGCTCCAAATATGGTTTATTGGAAGCCTCAACTGTAGGTTCCTCATCCCCCATCTCTATAATTTAGGGAGAGGAAGGTCCAACAAGTTGTTTTCTTGATCTGAGGTGGACATCACCCACCTCTACTCCATAAGTGGGGTATTGCATAGCTTCGCTAGTGTAAGCCTGCTGAATAGGCTTAGTGTTAGCGTTAGGTGCAAGTTGGGAAGGTATTTGTGGCTTGGGTGACTGGGATGCAGGATTTGATGGAGGAATTAGAGCTTGTTGCTGTTGTGGAGGAGGAAGCATGGGCTGCTGATAATTCTTATTTTGCTGCTTCCATTGCTGGCCTTTTTTCCACTGAGGCTGCCACTGATTCTCTTGGGTTGGCCATTGTGGATTATAATTGGAACCTTGAAAATTTTACTGTAGCTAAGGATTTGGCTATTGGTTCCAATTTGGCTGGGCTTGTGGCCACTGTTGAGGGTTCTGCCACTGGTTTTGGTTTACTTGCCAGGGTTGAGAGTTCCAAGCAGAAAAGTTTTGATTGCCAATAGGAAAAAATGAATTAAATCTAAGGGGGTCTTGCAGCATACCTTGTCTTTGCTACCATGGCCTCCTTTGTGCTATATAAAAAGTTGTCCATCATCTCCTTCAATGGGTTGAAAATTAGGCTTCTCAACTTTATCCTGCTGGATACTGGCCACTCTTTTGCATTTACAATTTGCTTTTCATTACCTATAGCTTGTACAATATTCAATGAGCATAGCCTCAACTTCCTCCTGCTTTTTCTTAATTTGGAGTGTATCCAACTGTGTTGCCAAATGACTGATTATATCCTCCTTCGTGTTGGATAATAGATTGCTTAGCTCTACTTTTGAAACCCCAGTTGATGATTTACCAAGAATTGATGTTCTATTGTTTCTTGGCCTCTTTGTGAAGGTCTTGGAATAATTCCTATAGGCCTTACAAATGTCTGAAAATGGTTACTGAGAAATATCTCCCTGGCCAATGAGGTTCAAGGAATCCATATAGTCTTCATTAACCCCTGTCAAAAAGACTAGGTCGAGAGACTCTTTTGACAACTTGTTTTGGGGGTTTTTCTTGAGAGCAAACTGAAATCTTTCAACATAATCCTCTAAAGTTTCACCATCCTTTTGTGTCATCCGGAATATATCATCCTTCCTCCTATCAAGTCCTCTACAGTAGTCCAAATACTTCTCCAAGAATAGTGTCTTCATAGTGTCCCAGTTAGGAACTCTCTCTTGTGCTTGCTTATCAACCTAATGATGGATTATGGAGTATATCTGAAATGTTGATACAAAAAAATTAACTCAATTTTTTCTAGAAATAACTCACTTGATTATCATGGACTATGGAAACTTTATGCTTTTAATTGCTTAATTAGTTTTTAATAATTGTGTTTGACAAAAAAATAGATGTTATTATTTTTTTATATTGAAGAATTAGTATAGATATCATAAATACATCCATCTTTGGAGCTATTTTATTTGCTCAAAAGATTTTATTTTACTTTTGAACTATTTTATTTAATATATGAAGACATAAATTAAAAAGTATAAAGGGCCCAAAGGTAGTTGAGTTCATGTGAAGGCAAGTTGTGAGGCGTAGTGTTAGGATTATGATCTCAGTGTTACGCATCAAATCTGATTCAATTCTTACTTCGCTTACCCGAGGCCCTTTTGCCCCTAGGGTGTAGATCGGTTGGTCGAGTCGTTGAAAGACATAGACGGTCAATGTAGGTTCAAGCCTCAACTTACCCAATCACGCACATTGTGGGGTTGACGCTAGGCTTCATGTGACCCAGAGGTGGATTAGTCTTGTTCGATAACGAAAACTTAAGAGAAGTTCGATTGGTCGTAGGACACCACCTCTGAGATATAAAAAAAAGTATAGATATTGTAAAATTAAGTTATTGTTATAAAATGAGATTTTCAATATAAATGATCAAATGATTAGTAATGTTTTGCCAATTCTTCATGATTTCATTATGATTTTGTTTTAAAAATATTATGTTTATTATTAACTATTAATATGTTGACGTGTAAATGATAGTCCAATTTAAAATTTAAATAAAATATTTTATCAATACCATTACATACCACCTCTTAGTCAAATTAAAAATAAAATATTTTGTTAATACCATTACATTACAGCCCTTACGACCTTTCTAGAATACCTCTAAACATGAATCAAACAATTATAAATTAAAAATTAAAAATTAATAAATAATAAAAAATAAAAAATACATGTAATAACTTCTATAATTTCTTGTAAAAAATATTGATGCACTCATTAAACGTTTAAGGACAATGGCTCATTAATTAGACGTATTACCTTAGGTGAGTTACTTTAGACCTTGGATTAAAAGTGATTTTTGCGCTCTCTGAGGAGGCCAGATTACTCAGGAGGAGAATCTAAAATTCATAGAGCATTCCTGGGAATCGTCGATTCAAGCCATTACGACGAAAACGAAGCGTAAATACCAAGTGTGCAAACAGTGGATTTCTCTAAAGCGAAAATAAAGTGCTGGAGGGAAAAATCGGTGCTCTGGTTAAAAACAGAGGCGTTGAAGTAGAAGCAGAAGCAGCAGCATGTCTCACAGTTCGGATCCGAGACAGCCTTCAACGGCCAAGCCATATAAACCACCTTCCGTTGCATCCCAGGATCTTCCTCCTGACTATTCCAGTTTCATCGCTATCATGTTCGGAGTTGCAGGTGTCATGCTTCGTGTAAGACAACGCTTCTAACTCTTGCATGTCTTTACTTTTTTCTCTTTTACTTTTACACATTTGTTCACCCCCAGATCGATCGCTAGCTATGTTCGTATGATTTTGTATGGTAAATATGATGTTGGAGGGCTTAGAATGGTGAACCAGGTTGTGGGTTGGGCTGTTTTATTGTTTTTTCTGAGAATTTGGTAAATTTTAAATGTGGGCTGATTTCGCTGGATAGGGCATTTTACCTAATTTCAATACTTTATCTTGACTCCTTGGCATTTAAACCCAGGACTTTCCGATGAAATCTTCGAAACTTGCCCCCAATACTCTCCTAGAGCCATTTATTCGACCTGGCAGTTTTATTGTTTTAGTGATGTGGGTATGAGCAATATACTATTACATATGGATTACAGGAGATTTGGTGGTGAAAGTAAGGTGCAAAATATAGGAGAATTGGAATAAATGGACAGAGCCATAAATAATAAGCAGAGAGTTGGAATAAATGGAGTATATAATAAGTAATAAGTGCAACAGGTTGCTAAACAATACTGAAACACTAATTATCTTTGTTACTGGGTTCTGCCAGAACCCTGGTGGGACCTGGACTGGTTGGAATCTTGAACCGGCTGTGGATCCCAGTTTGGGTTTATCCAGGGTCCTATCCCGGGCTTGTTGATTTGGCTTGGGTATGTCTGCACATACCTGGACTGAATCCCCAGGTCAGGGGTAAGTCCCTGGGTGAACTTGCCTGGCACAAAAAAATATGTCATTTTAAATTAAAAAAAATAAAAATAAAAGGGGACCCTAACTAACCCCTAACTATTACTAAGACCAATAGGATAATTTGTGTTGATTTTCCATGTGCAGTTGCGTTCATATAAATTAATTTGCCATATCATTAACATTTGACATTTGACTTTGAATTATCAATTACCCACTGTGTTCTGTATTTAATTTTGTACATTTGTGTAAATTATAGTTTTATATATATAGTATAGCCTGCCCAACGGGTTTGGGTCTAGTGGTGTTTCGTATCATAGACTTAGGTTGAAGTCTGATGGGCTGGGCACCCATCTTGTGGCCATGGGGACACTTGGAGGTAGGGTTTGCACTTATGACTATGCACGGATCAAATCCCACCCCTATGTTTCGGGGCAATCCTTGTTGTGGCCATGGGTACACCTGCAGGTAAGGTATGCACTTATGACAATGCATGGACCAAATCCCACACCTATGTTTCACCAATGGGGCACCTTGAAGTATGGTTGAGTGTAAACCATCTTAAGGAACTGAGCCTGCCCCATCTTCTATAAGAGGCTCTAGAGCTTCAAATTTAAGCGCATGGGGACATGGTGCAATGGTATATGTATTGGCTGTTTGGTGATAGGTACCAAGATCGAGTTCTGTAGTGGACATTGTGTTGCTTAAGTGTGTTTCAAGTGGGTCCTTGGGTTGACATTGTGTTTCAAAATACAGGAATGAGGCTCCTTGTTTGTGAACATTGTGTTGCTTAAGTGTGTTTCAAGTGGGTCCTTGGGTTGACATTGTGTTCCAAAATACAGGAATGAGGCTCCTTGTTTGTGGCCTCGCCTGCTGGAGCTGATTAAACTCACAATTAACATATCAAAAAAAAAAAACCATACTGTAGGGTCAAATCTAGCCACATGGAACATGAATTTTTTTTGGTGAAATGCCAAAATCAAACCTATACTGACAACAGATATAATTAGAAGCATTAGGTTTTTACAGTCCATTAAAATGATTTTATGACACTTTTGGATAAAACTGTGCTGTATCGACATTTCAGATCACAGTCTATGATCTTTCTTCAAGAACTTGTCTGTCTCATCTTGATGAAGGGTAGGAGACTGTGATCCAAAATGCTGATGTTAAAAACTACAACATAGTTTTATTCTAAAACTTCATAAAATTAACATAGATAATTATCAATCAACCATGGTCTGCACAGATATCAGAGGGAGTGCTGGATTTTAGGCCACTATGAAGCTTCCCGGAACTTGATCTTGCATTGGATTCTAATATAATGTCTATTCCAATGTTGCTTTAAGGTTACTATGCAGGATATCTGTCATCAGATGCCACATAATTTTCTTGAGAAAATCAGTCACGACTCTTTTTGAAGGGATTTTATGCAAAATAGGTTAGCTTGTTCATTTCTTTTTTTCAGAACATTACATAATTTAGTTTAAACTGGGTTTTGAATGGCAATCTGATCCAGCAGACTTTGACATTGAAACGGGAGCCTTATTTTTGCAAAATTTCCTGAGAAGGAAATAAATTGATGGCTGAATTTGATCTGAACAAATAAAAGAGAAATAAAAGATAAATCGTGTAAGATGCCAGGGTACGCTCAGAGAAAATTATATGATCCGATGAAAGAATACACAGAAAATTTCCAGTTCATTTAACATCCAAGCCTAATCAAGTTATCGACAGATTCCAGACTGCAGATTTACAACCAGCTGAGACGCAAATATTGATATAATTGAATTTCTCAAATTCAGGAATGATTACATAGAATATTTGTGAATTATACCCCAAAATGAGTTATTCTGTATGCTGCTGTATGAAGGCATTCTAAGCTCTGCCCAAAGGTGGCATTGCTGTAGGTGATGTACAGATCGCTTCTGTTGATGCTTGATCAGGACCTTCGATCTGAATGATAGACACTGCCTCCCTGACGTGCCCTTGACACGGACAATCGCCTCCAGGTATATCGAGCCCTCTCTAAGTTCTGAATGCCGATGCGGATGGTTCACAGCCGGTGGGTGGTGTCGCTTTCAAGTCCGCGAACTGTCTTGCTTCCAAGCTGGATGATGATCGCCCTTCATGAACTTCGACGGCAGAGAGTACTGGATGGCCCTGGATGGCGGATGGAATTGTCCTCTCCTAATGTGACCCTGCAATGAACTTGGCGGATGAATATATGACTGAGAATCTAAGGCTAAATTGAAAAGCAGTCACGAGTTTTCCAGGCCTGAACTACGTCCTGACCTGGGGTCCTGGGTTTGAGCGACTATGTCCTCAATTGCCAGCCAGAGATAGACTCCAAAACTCATGATGATTGGAAATAGGAGAAGAATGCACATAAATACTAGCTAAGACGCCGCACCCAAAGAGGTCGGCCACTAAAAGAAAAACATTTTAAATTTAATTCAAATTCACAATGGCGCCAACATGAGCATGTCGGCCAGACATCTAAATTCTATTATTTATTTGAAGATATTATTTTGAATTTAGTGTTTATAAACACTCTTGCATTGAAAATCAAGTCAGCCTTCTTAGTTCGATTTTGGGACATGACAAATCGCAAGTCATGCTTCATGCATTACTTGTTATCTTTTCTCTGACTTATCTAATCTCTTTGAACCTGGTGTCATGGCTGCTTAATTTTGATATTTGGCCGTTCTAATTATTAACATTTGGCTTTCGCTGCGGTTTTGATGAGTAGGTTTATATGGATTTTCTTATGAATAGCAACACATGGAGAAAAACAACATAATAGTGATGATAGAAATTCCAGTGGAAAAAATAAGAAGCTGCATAGTAATCATTGATCTCTTCTGTCTGCTATGGTCTGACCTGTTATATTGCCCTGCAAACTTGCACTGCAGTCATGTCTTCATGCTGGTACCTAAGTTGGTTTTAGAAAGACGAGAAAGTAGACAGGCACTCTTACTATTGTATAAGATCACCCTTCTGGCTAGGGCCTTCAGTTGTTTTTTACTACAGGAGGTGCTCATGTCCTAATGGCTTGTAGCTGGATCCTGAACCCACTGTTGTAAGGTGTACGCAGATCTTCTTTCATGGTTGATTTTTGCATGCAGAAAATTTTGTTTGAATGAATTAGGGAGAAGAAATAGGGTTCCAAGCTGATCGAGATGGTTTCATGACAGTGGGTTTTTGAGAGGGTTCCTGCATAGGAGACGAGGGAAATATCCTTGAGTATAAAAGAGAATGTATTTACATGTTGCTAGACAAGCCCGCAAAGGATCTGGATGCCGACCCTTGATGGCAAGCTGTTTTCAGCTTAAGGGACCAAAGCCTTATTTGATAATCTATAGTGTCTTATTAAAATTTTACTGTACTGAATTCTTATCGAGCTTTTAAAAAGAATTTGAAGTTTATTTTATAACTCTAATATCTTTCTTTTTGTGCAGCATTTTTTACTCATAAATCTTGTAGGAAGCTTAAATAATTGCTTTACCAGACTGCATACCCACATAATTAAGTCAACATAAAAGCTCAAGCTTAAAGAATTAGTGCTACTAATAGTCCTGTTGTCTGGATATGAGAGCTATTCCCATTCGGAATCCTATTTTTAGCTGCTTTCTCTATAGCTCCGATATAATTATTTTGCTTTGCATTTGTCATTACTGTCTTGTGAGATTGTTCTTTTGAAATCTCTTGTATAAGATTTTTTTAGCTTAGTCATGCTTTATTTCTTCTAATCAGGTTCTTTATTAGGTCTTCCGTTAGCTTCACTGGTACAGTCGCAAATATCATACTCCTGAAGATGATTCTGTCACTATTGTTGGGCATCTAATGGCTATTTGGATTATGGATTCTATGGGGAGAGGCCCAAGCAAAGGCTGAGCAGTAATTTTGTCACTGCTAATGAAAGAATGCTGTCAATCTTAATTAAGGACTGGGAAGTGTACTACTACATCCTCTGAACTTCAATCTATCTTATAAACCTCAAAATTTTAACAGGATTTTAGCTGGATTCTGTACTAATTCACAGTTCTTATGTGTATTGGTATCAAATTCTCAATCACAATTAGTATAATTAAAAAATGAAGTGTAGTAGTAGATGTTGTTGCAATATTACTGCTCACTTACTTTTGTGGTCTATAATGACAAGCGTCCCTTTACTCATTGATATGGTTCAATATTAACGTCTTTGTGAAATACAGAACAACTAGCTTCTTCAAACCATAGTTGGCAAACTCGGGCTTGGAAAAAACTCAGCAAACCCAAAATTTTTGACTCGGCAAAAACTCGGCAACTTAAAAAATTGCTTAAATTTCTTCAGAAACACATTTTTTTGTTGTTGCAAAATTCAACGACAAGATGTATCCAATGAGTTTATAATGAGTACAAAAGTGTTTTCTATTAAATTTGATTAATTCGAATACAAATTGAGTACAAAATTGCATCATCATGCGGAATCCTGATACAATAGAAAGTTGACAACTTTTATGAATATATGATGATCGCCTTTGAAAATCATCATCATAATTCATAAATTACATATTACAAAATACAACATTTTACATCTTCCTCTTCCCTAATCTAGTGAAAACTTGGGGAGAAGTTGAAGTTCTAATCCTTGGAGTTTGTTGTGACTCCTCACTCAGCATAGAAGGCTATGCTTATGGCTTTGACTGGACCTTCATCCTGCTAGTAGATGGCAATGACTCCTCCTTGTTAGTTTTAGGATCAGATTTGCAATAAGCAGAAATACACAACACAATAGACAATTAACACAACAATTTACCCTGGGACAACCCTCCTACTCAAGGGAGAAAAACCCAGCAAAATATATATCTCTTATATATAGAGATCAAATGAACAAGAGCAGAAATCTGCTTTACAAGTCTGGCCTTACTCAAGGCTGAATTATTACAATGAATAATAGCATCACTCCTTGATGCTAAGTACAAATAGATATGCTTCCCCTTGAAGTCTGATCTGCTGCAAATGGAATGGCGAACTTCTACTAGAGGTGAGAAAGAAGTGATTGAATTGATTGATTATCAAATGGATGAACATCTCCTTCTATATATACAATGCAAGGAGACTCTTCACAAGCAAGGCGACTCTTCACTTGGTCGACCACTTAAAGAAAATAAAATATTAATTATAATAAGGCCAACTTGCCTTAACAATTATTTGTTTAATATTAATATTCTCGAATTAGAGGGAAAGATATCTCTCGCCGCTATTACATCAACACTCCTCAGCCTCATTAATGTCATCCAATCCTATATCTCCTGCTGGAAAGATATCTCCCACTGCTATTACATCAACACTCCCTCTTAGCTAGGGAGGTATCTTTTTAGATATCCATGTCATGGAGTCTCTCGACATGACACCCACAATAGCTACACTCATTTGTGGAAAAGAGTTCATCATGGAGTCTCAACGTGATATCGTCATGGAGTCACTCAACATGACGTCCACCATGGCTACTCCCATGTGTGGAAAGAAACATGTGCACAAGTGCCCATCACGGAGTCTCTCGACGTGATGTCGTCATGGAGTCTCTCAACATGACGTCCACCATGGCTACTCCCATGTGTGGAAAAACACAAGTACAAAGGGTTCATCACAGAGTCTCTCAACGTGATGTCATCATGGAGTCTCTCAACATGATGTCTCATCTCAGTCTTAGAGATGAACAAGGGCTTGCACCTCATATTTCTCTGTCTCAGAGAAATATATACTACAAGGGCTTTCACCTCATATTTCTCCGTCTTAGAGAAATATACACTCCAAGGGCTTTCACCTCATACTTCTCCGTCACAAAGAAATATACACTACAAGGACTTTCATCTCATACTTCTTCGTCACAGAGAAATATACATTGCAACAGATCTTCATAATGATGTGACTCCCTTTGAAGCTCCAAGTTCTTGCATCAACCTCCTGACCTCCTCGTCCAAGGTTGCCTCTGTTGGTTTGTTAGACTCCCTCTGAATGTTAATTCCTCCTCTTCGAAGAAACTGATCGCAGTGACAATCTAAATAGGTTCTTCCTCTTCGAGAGATGTCTCCAGTTATGTGCCACCAACTCAATCCCATGGCAGCAAGCTGTGTCTCCATCTTCAGCTTGTGTGACTTCCTCACAGGATGCATCAAGCTCTTCCTCTCTTGAATGCAATCTCTCATCATCCTTTTGCTCCTTGATCTATCCTGGAAGCATTTTTAGAGAGATTACTAATAGTTCATAGAATCAAGCTATCCTGAAGAGAAATACCAATGCTAGAAGCATACATGATTCACTATTCCAATGCATGAATTAATAACTACATAAAAGATTCATGAACATTATTCAAGGGTATGAAATACTTATCTCTTTATTGTCTAATATTCCTTACAATCCACCAATTGTTCTTTCCTGATCTTTGCACCTAAAGATTCAGATCTGCTCAAGCTTCTTCCATATTAAATTCACCACATTCTTATGCAACAGCTGCAAGATTCTGCAATAATTGATCATGATTGGATATAGTGTTCACACACAAAATGCTGCAAGTGCCCACTACATAGGAGTCTCATTTAATTTTAGCGACATTAGAATATCAATTCCGATATTCAACACCATAATATTTGATTAAGATGACGTTTTCTCCACCAGACGTCTCAAGCAGTGACCATGCTCTTAGATAACCAATATAATAGTGACACCCAATGGCTGCAAAATAGCATGAGCGATTGATAGGAAGACACGATAACAGGTGTGATGAAATCTACAATTTATGAAATGGCAAGTTCCCGTGCAGAGATAATAAAGCCAACCATGAGCATCGATTATTATATTTCATCTTGAATAGTCACACTCCCGTATGCTTAGATATTCGGCCAACAGGAATATAACAGCTTCCATAACTCCCAGAACACAGAAATATTCCCGCATCAAAGACGCGATGAGGAGGAGAGATTTCTTGAAATGTCACAATATTCACTATATCACTAGTGCTCAAGACATTCGTCAATGATAACAAAGTTCCTTGAAATGTATTAAGGATCCTGATATCCCGGTGATGCCTTCCGCACAACTTGTTTCAATACATTTATCGGCTGTAGAAGAATGATGATAGCCACAACCCATTAGATAGAATATGAGCAAATGTCTAATGCAACTGATGGCTTAGTCATGAATACGCACGGCAATACAAATCGCCCAGAGTACGCATAGCGTCCAAGAGTCGGACTTGAGATTATTGCCGCTAACTTTCCATTGAGATAGTCCAAACAAATACAGGCCCGTAAACCATAATCAATTAAACTATTACAATGTCCCTGGTTGGGTTCCCGTCCAACCAAGTTCTTCAGTCTCTGAGAGGCTACGTTGCTCAAAAGGCACTAGGTCTGATTCGAGAAACCATCCATAGCTTTGCCTAGACCATATCTCCTTCAGACTGCTTAACAATTCTGATTAGATCTTTTCTTAGACTCGCTCTGATACCATGTTAGTTTTAGGATCAGATTTGCAATAAGCAGAAATACACAACACAATAGACAATTAACACAACAATTTACCTTGGGACAACCCTCCTACTTGAGGGAGAAAAACCCAGCAAAATATATATCTCTTATATATAGATATTAAATAAACAAGAGCAGAAATCTGCTTTACAAATATGGCCTTACTCAAGGCTGAATTGTTACAATGAATAATAGCATCACTCCTTGATGCTAAGTACAAATAAATATGCTACCCCTTGAAGTCTGATCTGCTGCAAATGGAATGGCGAACTTCTGTTGGAGGTGAGAAAGAAGTGATTGAATTGATTGATTATCAAATGGATGAACATCTCCTTCTATATATACAATGCAAGGAGACTCTTCACAAGCAAGGTGACTCTTCACTTGGTCGGCCACTTAAAGAAAATAAAATATTAATTATAGTAAGGCCGACTTGCCTTAACAATTATTTGTTTAATGTTAATATTCTCAAATTAGAGAGAAAGATATCTCCCGCCGCTATTACATCAACACTCCTCAGCCTCATTAATGTCATCCAATCCTATATCTCTTGCTGCACCCACATCCTCCAATGCTGCCTCTCAAAATCAAGAATCTCATCTTTAGTAAACAATGGGGGTTGCTCATCCCACCCTGTCCAATCGCTATAAGGATCAATGCCATCCAAATCAATGAGCTTCTCTGATTTGTTCTCTACCCTTCTTGTGCGAAGCCGAAGGTTGTATTGCACAAAGACAAGGTCATTGAGGCGTTATTGAGCTAATTTGTTCCTCTTCTTCGTGTGGATTGCCTCAAACAAATTCCAATTGCGCTCACAACTAGATGCACTACAAGGTTGGCACAAAATGCAGAGGGCTAATCTTTGGAGATTTAGGGTATTTGCACCCCAATCTATCCACCAAGAATATACAAAATAAAATATTGAATAGTTAGAAAGCAAAGTCAAACCATATTTTATCAAATTATCAATAGTTGTAAATTTGAAATTTGTAACTTGTAAGATGCATGTGATGTAAAGACTCCAAATTTTATTATTTGGTGATTGAGTGGTTCTTTTCGGATAGCTAGTTCTGAAGAAAAGTGCCTACTGCTACTAATCCTGTAATTGTGCAATTCTTGAATAATGAGGTCTCTTACCTCAATTTGGGGTGTCATCATCTAAATGCATGTCGTGAGGCCCTCCATAATCTCTCCATTAATATTTGAGAAGCTATTTGAATAGAAAAAAATGGGGTTGAGGAAGTGTCCTGTTGCATGGATGGGTTAGTGGAGTTGATTGCTCCACTTTTGATTAATGATCTCCCAAATGGGATAAAATCTGAAGTTGTCCTTGTTGTAATAATTTCAGATGGACTCTTTGGCCCTATCCATGGCCTCATAAATATACCCCATTGAGTTTTGATCCACAGCTACCAACCAGAGAACTCTAACCAAGGGCTCCAACAACTACAATTTACAAATACAAAAAAATTAAAGTTACAAATTCATAATGGAAGACTTTAATTAAAAAATAAAATGTTCGATATGAATTTAAAATCAAAGTTTTGAGGTATAGTGCAGCCATATTTTCGCCATTGCTTCTTTTGTTCTTCCACTATTAGCTTTGCGTCTTTAGTTGCATCCACAAGCAACATACAAATTGAAAGTAAAAGTACAAAATTTTAATTTTTGAATACAAAAAAATTAGCCTAAATTCATAAATTACTAAAAATTAATCAGCATAAATTTATCCTAAAATCCAACATAAATTACTATAAATCAGCATAAATTTACCAACCTCTCACATAAGTCTTTCCAAGAAGGTGCCTTGTAGCCTTTTCTAGCAACTGTTAATGCAGTTACCAAATTCTTCCAATAAGGACTGCTCGGGCACATTGAAATGAAGGTTCTTGAAGTACCAAAAATTGATACATGCCTTATTTGCTTGTCGATGCACCTCCCTGTTCCACCATGTACCTTCCATTGATGGTTGTGCTCCAAGCATGTTTTTGGGCACAAAAAGGCTATGTGGTGTGCGTGTAGGCGCTCTACTTGAAGTAAATGAAGTGGATATTGATGTGTTTTGTATGTGTGGACCATAAAGGGAGCCCACTATGCCTTTAAATGTTGTTTCATTTGTTTCTGCTTGCATTTGAGGACCATGACCACTAGCTATGAATGCCCTTGTCTTCAACCCTTTGTAATTCTTTCTCTTTTGCCAATGCAAGGTGTGCATTCATTTCACGTTTGATCTCTTTTGTGGTGTTGGTATAGGGCTTGGTATCATGATGAGTAATGTTTGCAAGATGGTATTTGAGGCGATTTATGCCTCCATGATATATTTTCTGGCATCTAATGCAAATAGCTGCCCTAAGTGTTGGTCCCTGTACGACATATTTCCAAGCAAGGTCTCTAGCTCCCATTGGATGAGTGCCTATAACCGGCGTTGTTTGGGTTGAGCTTGAGCTTGATCTAGATTCAAAGGCTTCTCTATTTGCCATTGTATCTAACCTACAAGTACAAAGTGAAAATTTCAAAATACAATATTTTAATTTTTAAATACAAAAAAATTAGCCTAAATTCAATATAAATTACTATAAATCAGCACAAATATAGCCTAAAATTTATTTAAATCAGCATTAAATTCAATATATCCTAATCATTTTATTCCCCAAAATAGGATAAAATTAGAAAAATAATTTGTTTATAAAAGAATAGTGAATTCCTAAACAAAATCAGCATAAATTAACAAAAATTGGTGATGAATCCAATTTGTTGGAAGTAAATTTCAAAATACTACTCGGTTTTAGGAAATTATGAATTTTTCATAGCCTACATGCTAGATTTTAGTTGTTAAAATCAATTTAAATGCTTGAAAAAAACATTTTTTTTTTATTAACTTGCCCTTGAAATTCTTCAAATTTGCTTTTCAAACTCGCCTAAAAATCCTTCCAATTAGCTCAAATTTGGTCTTCAATTGTTGTGTGAGGAATTGTGAGGGTGTTCATGCATTTATAGGCAAAAAAGGAGTGTTTTTGACGTGTTTTTGGTATGTTCCACGTTTTTTATAATGTTTGGTGAGTTTTTTTGACAGACTTGCCGAGTAACTCAACAAGTTTTTCTTGCAAGTTAACTAGCGAGTAACACGCCTATTTGAAAACTGGGCGAGTACTTATCAACTTGGTGTGTACTTGTCGAGTGTGCTAACTATGCTTCAAACTGTGTATGTACCATGCTCACATTTTGGATCAGTGTTGTGATTTGGTTACAGATAAAGAAAGAACCTCATATAAAGCATACAAACAAAAATAATGATAAATTGTGACTTGGTTTGCAGGCCAAATTTTTCATCCAAAAAAATGCGGTTTTTAAAGAAAGTGGTCAAATGTGTTATGACTTGATTAATTGCTAAGTTGCCGGTTCTGACACGGGGTCAGCTATGGGTATGCTGGTATGACAATTTTTTCCCTTGGGTACAGTACAATTGTATATATATAAATTTTAAAATTCAAACAAAAAAAAAACAATAATACACATAATTGCCAATAAATAAAATATTTAAATGCCTCATAATTTGCAAAAAAGAAAAGACTAATAAATTCATAATTTACTGATTTGTCAAATGTTAATACACAATGAACATTACAATCAATATTCTATAATCTTCATATTGCTCTTCATTGAGAGCATCAAAATCAACATTTGGTTTAGTTTCATTTGAACCACAATGAGTTACAATGCCACTTCCACTAGCCATGTCATATGGAGAAATTGTCTCATCTAAAGAGATTTTTGGCAAGTTGTGTGATAATAACATCTAAGTCAACACACTCAAGAGTTAGATCCCAATTTCTTGTTTCATCAATTTTTTAATGTGACAAGAGATCCCAATAACTAGTGGGGGTTTAGGAGTGGAGACCCCAATGGGGTTGAGGAGTAGTGGCCTTCACGGGGGTTTGGGGGAAACGCCCCTAGTAAGGTTGAGAGGCAATGCCCTGAGTGGGGCCAAGGGTCAATGCCCCTCATGAAGGTCTCAGACCGGTGCTCCCAACGAGGTTGAGGAGTCCATAATTAGATTTGAGTACGAAACGACTGTGGAATCAGGCAGGGTACTTTTTAAAGGATTGAAATTTCAAGGCGTTGCCAATGCGCGTATCTAGGTGATTCTAGGTTGGATTGATGATTTCCATAGCATTTCCATTTTAGACTCCCACGTTTTAGCACCAAACTTGCAGTACCTTGGAAAGTTGAAATCCTTTTGATGAAAAGGCAAGATGCAACCAATGTTCATTTCGATATTTGTAATGTCCCCGAAATTACTTGAGTAATTTGGAGGGAAAATGATAACGGTGTTTTTAAGCACCAAGTCTGCATTTAAAACTATAATAATAAATAATAATTAAATATTTAATAATATTGAAAAATAACATTTAAATTTGAAATTAATCTGGCCGACCTCTCCTGAGTGGTGCTCAAATAATATTTCGATTTTTCTAATGCCTGGGCCGACTTCATTTCGAGAAGTATTTATATTGGATGGCGTTTCATTTGGGTATCATGAATTTGGATGCAGCATTCTGCCTTTACCGCAGGGGACATAGTTCACTAGCGAGGCATCCAGGGTGAGCATAGCTGCACTTCTGGGAAATTCGCGGATTTGCTATCATCATCCTCCTACCATCGCTCATTCCGGGGTCTGGTATAATTGCAGGTTGGTATTCTCGGGGAGTTCGCGACTCAGGCATCGGCACACATCCTCTCCAACAGCGCACTCATACCCCTTACATTCTACGGGGTCCATTCAGTAGTGACACAGTGATATCTATGCCCGAGTGTTGATCTCCGCAGCAGCTATAAGCCCATGTATGATCATTGCCGATTCCCTTTGGAGTGTCGGGCTCTCTCAGGAGAAGAATCGCGGGGTCCTGATTGTGCTATTGAAGGCTTCACACAAAACCGTTGCATTCTGATCACATCCCACCATCTTGGGACTCCTTCATCACTAATTTGAAGCAGCATGGTCTTACCCTATAGAGGCTCAATCCAGGATCATAGACAAACCCATGGGTTTATAGTATTCAGTGTTATCTCTTGCATGTGCGGCTGTATTAATGTAAATCGAATGCATATTTCCAACTAACAGTTTATCATTGCTGAGTATTGTCATCTACTTGTGTGTCGATTGGAACATAGTCTGTGTCAGCAATTGAGCTATTGAATTGCAAGGTTCGGCAATGGCTTATTTTTTCTGAGCACGATAGATTGGGTAGATGACTGTAGGAGTTCAAGATCTGATTCAGTATACAAACCTATGATGAGTATATCGCTGTGGTCGTTTATTGTTTCCTGTGGTTGTTATTTCACAATGATTGGTTAGTTTCAGACTTACGATCAGCACATCTCTGTTTGGTTCACTATCGATACTCGGCACATTACAATATTTTTCCATTCCAATAGTGTGCACAATGATCTCTAGGACTCAGCGGCCATAATCATCTCATCATCCACAAATGTAGACGTAACCTGTCCTGTCCGCCTATAATGTAAGTTGGAATGGTTTATGTTAGGTTTTCATGGCGGCCCAACTTGAAAGAAACATTTTGATTCTTAATATTTGTTTGCCCAATATAGAATGTTGATAGCTATTACAACATGTAGGAGGGAGGAGTGTGACCAATGTAAGCTTGATCCTCTCCCTTCACTTTTTAATTATAAGTTTTACTTCCAAAGTTTTGGTGTTAAATTTTTAATATGTTTCATTTTATGTTAAAACTTCAGATTTTAAAAATATTTCATATAAACTTTTAATTTTTAATTTGATTATTTGGTATTAAGCTTTAATTTATATAATTTAGTTTATTTATTATGTTTAAAAATATTTCATATTAACTTTCAATTTTTAATTAGATTTGTTTGGTATTGTGTTTTAATTTATAAAATTTAATTTATTTATTATTTTGATGTGGAAATATAGATTAACGGGTTCATGTCTAATTATATTAAATCATAAGAAGTCATAAAATTTAGTTTACCAAATCTTAAAAGATACTATTTAACAAATTGATATCAAATTAGTATACTGTATTCCGTCACTATTTGTAATATTTATGGCAGCTTTGTTTACCATATGTGTGACATGTGGAAGTCTGAACTTAATTCTTATTTTTAAGTTATATGGATGTACCTAGAACATACCCATCCCTCCCCAAAAGTTTTGTCGTAGCGGCATATTCTATCCATGTACCTGATTCTGATTCCATATCTTAGTCTATATGTGTATACTGTATATACATATACATAAAAGTCTTCGATTTGCATGTATACAGGAAAGCTCTCTCCTGCCGCAGATGAGTGCCCTCGATAATGTAAGAAGCCCGAACTTGACACACGGAAAATACTGACTGATAAATTGAAGAAAACTGTGAATAGCAATGATAAGATCAACACTGGCTTGCAAATTAAGCAGTCACAGAGATTCCGATATCAAGTAGTCACCGTACAAATGCCAACTAAGAACAATATTCAGATCTGATCTGGTTATTAATACAAATATGTAATGCATAGATCACAGCAGTATGAAAATGACCAATAGAGTAATAAAGCAAGTCGATAACACAAACCCAAACACTCCAACTCTAGGAAATATTAAATTGCTATCTATTATATATAAATCCTTGTGAAGGCAAGGTTACAGTATTGTGTGCACCCGTTACTGCTCCGGAGATGGAGCATAGCCAAGCATATAAATATGATGCTTTTGATACTATCCTGACTCACTCAGGCCTGCGTCATAGAAGTCCGTTGCACTTGTTGATCAATGAAGCCGTGCTGAATGAGGAAGGTTCGTGGGTAGCCGCAGTCGAGCCTGGGTCGACTGTTCATGCGATAATTTGACTCCCGATGATAATGATGGATTGTCACCAAGGTAGTACAACGCGTTACAATTCTGATGGCCTTATGATCGCTGACGAGAGGTGGAAGTGATCCTGGTTAGCTCCGTTAGGAAATGACACTTTTGATTCCTGGAGGCTTCCACGAAGGCGGCAACACTGAATGGCAGTCACAGCCTTCGACAATGATATTCCCGTCGTCCTCCCTGTAGCGTGCATTACTCCCGTCGGTTGTTCGACACCCTTCCTTGTATGATCTGGTTCTGTTTTGAGAATCCCGAATAGGAGTTAGAGAGCTGGCAAGATATGAGTGTGATACTCTTGCTCCCAACCTTTGAAAGGTCCGTCTGCAACTTGGATCTGATGGTGGAATGAAGTTGGCCATAGCCAGGGGCTCGGCCTGATCGGAACAAGTTAACGCCCTGCCAATGCTCGCTATAAATCCTGCACAGACCTTGGCGAATGAGGGAACGGTTTTGAAATGCACTTCAAAGAAAACTTAACACGAATTCCCCAGAACTGAGACTACGTCAAGTACCCGGTGCCAACACATGAGCGACTACGTCCTCACTGATCTCTTGGCAAGATGTGCATCCAAATTCGTGATGTTGCAAGGAGCCACTAGCCAGTATAAATACTTGCTCTAGAATGCCTTCCTGAGTGGGTCGGCCACAACAATAAAATTTAAATATTATTATTCAATAATTTAAATTTAATATTATTATTTATTATTTAATATTATTATTATTTTTTTAAATATTTAATTATTATAAAATTCAGAGGTCGTGTTTAAAAGCACTATTTTACCGCCAAGATTTGAAATGGGTCCATATCAACTGGTGGGGACATGACAGATAAAGATAAATCTCTAGCCCTCACCCTCTCCTTATCAGTCAAGTCTTCAAAGATTTATATAAGACAATAATACTCAATATCACTATAAATGAGCTGCAGGCTTGGATTTTAACAGTTTATTATTATATAAATGCATTATAAACAAAATGTGAAAAATGTCAAAACTTTATATAATTTCCACATCCAACATCCTATTGATCTCTGAATCAACACTTTCAGCATAGAAAGGATTTATCCATTATGGTCTCTTGACTCTCTTCTTGACTGGTCATGCTTGATTTACAAGGAAAGACAAAAATTAGAAGGATGAAACAACATATTACACTTATTTTTTAATTCAAAATGAAACATATTGGCATTAATTCATAGCAGGAATGCAGAGTAAAGATGAGATTAGTGTTAATGTTATGGCAGCTTCGGGTTCATCCTTCCAGCCACGAAGTGAAGACATAAATCAATATAGCCTATCGGCTATTTATTTATATGTGTTATTTAATGTGTTTGGGCGCTTCTCTTGGCAACAATATAATTCCTAAAAGGGCCGACCTTCCTTGTAATTCACATCTTCTATTTTGAAATTATATCTTTTATTATGGCCGACCTTATTCTTGAAGAGGTGCGACCTATGTATAATATATCAAGTTCATTTCATCAAGTTTTCCATTCAAGTGCGAATATATTCAAGAGCAGAATTGTGAATTTCTTCAAGGGCAGATTTAGTAATTCAAGGAAGTGCAGATCATCATCTGTTATTGTATTTGGTGTAGGTGCTGAATATTGGCCTTTGTGATTGGCCCCATTGTAAAGAGATTTGTTGCCATTATTTATATATAAGAGAGATCTTTGTTGCTGGGTTTTTCTCCCTCAAGAGGAGGGTTTTCCCAGGGTATCTGCTGTGTTATTGTGTCTGATTTTGAATTAATTTTCTGTGCATTAAATCTGATCATTAAAATTTAACATGGTATCAGAGCGGGTTTAAGCATGATCCTGATCAGATTTGTTATGCAAATTAGAAATTGCTAACTGGGAAAGAATCGAGCTTTTGCGGAAGTTGTTATTGGATGCAGCTAATACACTTAAGCATATCGTGGTATGTCCAGAGAAGGGCGTGTTCATCTCAGGTCCAAGATTTTGTCGAATGATCCTGTTAGAGTCTCTCATGAGCATGCTAGAGGAGGACGTTGCTTAAATAGATGTCACCTGACTTGAGAATCGAACCGTCAAAGGTAGGTGTGTCTACTGCTTAACACCAAAAATGAGTCGAGGTTCCTTTCTTGGTGGGTCGTCACTTCAAAGAAAAATCATCGGATTTCAAAGGTGAACATCATCGACAAGGAAGGCACGATCAACTGGCCTTCAGGAGCAATCATTACTATGAAGAAGTCTTGACAAATCGAGAATTTGAAATTTTGCCAGTAACTGTGGTCAAAGGTCATTTTGCTGCCTAGTCCGTGAACATACTTGTCGAGCTTCCTATAGTTCCCAGCGATCAAAAATTTGCCAGGAGATGATGTTGTCGGATCTGCAATAGGATAAGGCTGGCAGTCAGAAGAGCACCGGAAATGGCCTAGTCGGCGGCGGGAGTACAGTATACGCAGAGTTCAAATAATTGCCGACCAAGGAAATAATCATCAGCGAAGAGATAGTGGGCTGACCTAAGAGTTAAAAGCGACAAAGATTTGAAGGTCAGTGCCAGCGAAGGAGAATACATCAGGCAGGGTCAACAGTGCAAGTAAAGGCCTAGCAATGTATGGTAGCCGGGAAAAAGGTCGCAGAGGTCTGTGTAAATAAATACTGGCCATTAATCACTGCAACGAAGTGAATTATTAATGTGGCATTTTTTCTTCTGCACATTCAAAGCAGTGCGATGGGAGGAACCTTTAGAGGATTGTTCATCACTGTTTAACTAAGTCCTTTTACAAGCGGATGCAGCTTTAGGAAGCTGACACCAAGGGGCTAAAGATCCCGGACTAGTCTCCACGGGGACAAACGTTTGAATAAGATTTGAATGGTCTTCAGACCACATTCAAATATTAAGATCGCTCCATCAACAAACCTTAGCATATGTTTCGATGGTGGAAAAGCTATGAGAAATCAATTCTGGAGATGAAGAATGAGCGTCTATTGATGTGATTTCTCCATATGATCTGAATTCTGTGAAGCGTTGATGCCTTGATTATCACCTGTGTTTGAAGATGATATGTGGGCCACTTCAAACTTTGAGATGCTGGTCCTATGATTGACATGGAATCGAGCCGCTCATCATTGAAATAGTTGGATAAAGTATTCTTTGTTTGTTAAGTTATATCTTTTATTCTTAGATCTTGTAATTAGTAAAGAGAGATAGTGGTTTCTCTTGAATTGTGTTCACTAGCGTAAGATCCTTTGAAGATTTCATTTATTGCTAGTCTTTTCATATTGGTTGTGAAGATTTCTGAGTGACTCTGAAATAAAAAGAGAATTGTAATTTCGATGGTATCATTCTCTAACGCATGATCTGTGATAGAGCCTTGAACTCTTGGAGAGAGTTGGTTCTACATGCTAACCGCATAATGCATTCAAGAAATTTGTAGTCGTGCAGATTGTTTTTTGTTGTGCTAAGTTTGGCACTCTCGAGAGGAGTAAAAGATGGAAGAAAGAGTTATATCAAAATATATAAAGATATGTTTCTTTAGCCCTTCATTCTGATCTTTTGATATTATTCTTAAAATCTTATGTGTTCATGCTATAACCTAAGATAGTAAACCTTGTATGATTCTAGTCTTGATATTTCTTTGGATAGTTATAAACTGTTAGTAATCTCTCTCTAAAATGCTTTGTGAACAGCTAGAGGCAGGAAGGTGATGAGAGATTGCTTAGCGATGAAAAGCTTGAGGCATCTTATGAGGAAGTCATGCCAACCAAAGAAATGATCAAGCGTAAAGTCACAACTTGTAGCCATGGAACTAAGCTGGTGGTTAGAGGGAGTTCACTTCCAGAAGTCTTCTTTGGAATCTCTGAAGCAGGGATCAAGAGGGAGTTTGTAACTCGAAGAAGTGAATAGCTGTATTGCAAGGCTGCTAAATCGTAGAGAGTTCCTTGTTTGTTGAGATCAAAATTGCTCAAAGGTAAAATGCGGATTTGATATTGGTATCGCAAACCTATTGGAGATAGAAGTCACGCTATGGAGGAGGTCTACCTTGAACTCTCTACGATACCCGGAGGTGTGCGGAAAACCTTTATCTAAGGCAAACGTGCGGGCAATCTTAGACCCGATGAGGTCGAGAAGAGTTGATGCAAAATTACTTAAAGATTGAGGGAACTCGAGGAACCTAAAAGAAGATGGTTGTGTTCTTGACGGAAGAGCACCTTCGGATGTTGTTTTGATTGAGTGCTGCGATGACTTCTTGGTGTAGCGAGCGATCTTGATGCTTGATGCAGCCAGTAGAGTTTATTACAACTTATTAGTAGCGGCTCGAGAAGCGGTGTAACCCGTAAGCTCCTTGTAGGATTATGCGGACAATCAATGGAACCTACTATCATTCATTGTGATGTCGAGTTGATAGCCGAAACTTTACGTCAATCATTGTTTCATAATGAACCAAGCACTGATTGAGATCAGGAAAATACCACTATGAAATTAGAGATATGAGATGCTGGCGGAAGGCTATCTGATTGAGGTATCGGCGATGAGTAGGCGGCAAATATTCTCAAGCCTCTACATACGATAAAGTTTGTGTACTTCGAGATAAGCAGTATGGTGGAGAATCTAGCCCTTGGCCGAGTAAGTCACGGTGCTCGATGGAAGAGCCTTGCTTAATGAGTTCTTCTCTGGCGAGAAAGTTAAGTGAAAATCCTTGTTTAATGCCTTTTCCTCTGAGGCGAATTTGAGGTGCAAGTCCTTGTTAATGCATTTTCCTACGAGACATAGGAATTTGAGGTGCAAGCCCTTGTTAATGCATTTTCCTCTGAGACAGAGGAATTTGGGGTGAAAGCCCTTGTTTCCACCCTCTGAGCTGAGTCATGGTGGATGTCATGTGTGAGACTCCATGACATGTTGTATGTTTCACCCTCTGAGAGAGTCATGGTGAAAGTCACGTTGAGGTGACAACATCACGCAAGTGATGAACACTTGTACTTACCATAGTATGGTTGTAGCCATTATGGTTGATATCGTGTTGAGGCGATATCTAATATCACGTTGAGGTGATATTCTTCTTGTTCACTTATGGTTGTAGCCATAATGGTATACATCATGTTGAGGTGATTTGTCTTGAGCAGCTGGAAGTTCTCTCCCTAGCTGAGAGGGAGTGTTAATGTTATAGCAGCTTCGGGTTCATCCTTCCAGCCACGAGTGAAGACATAAATCAATATAGCCTATCGGCTATTTATTTATATGTGTTATTTAATATGTTTGGGCACTTCTCTTGGCAACAATATAATTCCTAAAAGGGCCGACCTTCCTTGTAATTCACATCTTCTATTTTGAAATTATATCTTTTATTATGGCCGACCTTATTCTTGAAGAGGTGCGACCTATGTATAAATACAAGTTCTTTTCCATTCATTGATCATCAAGTTTTCCATTCAAGTGCGAATATATTCAAGAGCAGAATTGCGAATTTCTTCAAGGGCAGATTTAGTAATTCAAGGAAGTGCAGATCATCATCTGTTATTGTATCTGGTGTAGGTGCTGAATATTGGCCTTGTGATTGGCCCCATTGTAAAGAGATTTGTTGCCATTATTTATATATAAGAGAGATCTTTGTTGCTGGGTTTTTCTCCCTCAAGAGGAGGGTTTTCCCAGGGTATCTGCTGTGTTATTGTGTCTGATTTTAATTAATTTTCTGTGCATTAAATCTGATCTTTAAAATTTACAATTAGAAAAGTGAAAACACTAGTGATCTTGTAATGCAGTGCTTTGCACATTTCCAAATAAATGTAGATTAGATGGGTTACTCTTTTAGGAAGTAATACAGAAAGAAACAAAAAGAATATTTCACCTTCAAATATGACCCAGAGTCACAATAACTCAGATGGAATAACAGAGAACAGTTCAGTAAATATTAACAAGACATGGATAAATAATGATACCTTAAGATCAATGCACCAAAATAATCATTTATGCATGAACCTTCATTTGGGTTCGCCTAGGGTCTGATCCAGGCATCCTGGGTACATAGGGTACTTATGGTGCCTGGGTGGAACCTTAAGCGAACCCCAGGCTGTACTGGACTCGAACTGGGACCAGAACTGTTATGGGGGGCAATATTACAGAACCCAGTAACATAGCATATATTCAAAATTTTAAACTTAAAGTATATGCTTTTTATAATTTATTAAGGAATGATGTTTAAATATACGGGTATTAAATATAGATGTTATTTATTTAGGAAAGATTTTTGATGGTTTAAAATTTTAAATATAAACATTTTGAGAATATAATAAGAATTCGGATTGAATGGAAGTTATGTGTATGTTTATATTCATGAACCCAAAACAAACCCAACCTCAATTTTTTTTATGACTGAATCTGTGAATCGAACCAGGGAACCTGAACCCAAATCTGGACCAAGATTGGTGAACTTAGTTTCCCAGTTGTGGTTTACATTTTTTATGTTTCCTTTTGTGCTTATCATGCTTATTAGCATTGCACCATTATGCTTGCACAACAAACTGAAAGTGTAAATGGACTTCAATTACACAGGTTCAAAATCAGAAAAAAAGGAAAAAAATGACAAATTTTACTTTAAACCCTAAAACCCTGAAAAACAACAGTTTTTTTTGATAAAAATAGAAAAATTTGAAAAAAATGCAGGTTATTCAATAACCAATGTCTTTTCAAAAAAATTAGTGTTTGACTGGGTCAAAGCAGTGCTGGTTTGTCCCGGTACATCCCAGGCACTGGGCACAGATTAAATGCAGTTAATTGCCTCTGATTCCTGTTTTTTTGCTTCTATGCATACAAGTCTCTTGTGTGCACTACCTGTTGTTTACATGGATTACTTTAATCGAGCATGATAATATACATATTATAGGATTTATAAATGTATTTGATCTCAGCTTAAATGTGAAAACTTTAAATATTTGGTATAGCTTTTCAAGTATTCAGTAATGAAAAAGTTGCTTAAAATTTTAATTTCTGTAGCTCACAACTAAAGAAATTTTCTTTTGATATTTACAATTTTACATCTTGTGTCTGGAAACTTTCCATTCAGCAATTTTCATTATGACTTATTACAGAATTTAAAATTATTCAGAAAATTTATATATGTTAATGTGAAGAAGGTAGATAGTTTTAATGACAAGACTGTTGTTTAATCCTTGTGCAGTACAAGCTTGGATCATGGTTGGCAATAATTTGCTGTGCACAGTCGCTAGCAAATATGCGAAATGTGGAAAATGACTTAAAGCAAATTATCATGGCTATGACGTAAGTCATGGATGCTTTCTCTTTTTATTTGACCATGGTTATCTAAGTTAAGCTTATTTTTACTAAACTATTTTATCAAAAGGCATATTTAGAATGTTTACATATATCGTTGTCTCAGTTTTTGATGATTTAATAACTCTTTATCATGGATACTGTTGTGTATTAACAAATTTAGCCTATATCCTAGGCTATCCAATCAAGAGTTGGATGGAAAATATATTGATGGTAAATTCTCAGTTCAATAATGCCAAATCACTTCCCACACTTTCTTGCACTGTTAGTGCATAAATGTGTATGAAGTTTATGTGGCTGCTACCACGGGCAGGTTGTCCACAAGCATTGCGTGCTTGCAATGATAATCTAGTAATCCTTCTTTGTTGTACTGCAAAAAGATTTGGGTTTCAATTCATGACACTGCATTTGTAGTGTACAAGGTTTAACATTGTGTTTTAAGCATAGACAAATCTGGACTGAAATTGATATAATTCAGGAGCAAAAATTTGGCTAGAAAATTTCAAAATACAAATTTATGAGATGAGAGAGGAAATAGATTTAATAAATGAACCTTTGCTGAAAACAAGTAAGAAAACTCTGCTCTGCTTATAACAAAGAAAACTCTGCTTTGCTTATAACAAATAAAACAAACAATGCAAGGTCAGAGATGAGCCTGCCCCAATTTTGAAGACAATTGTATAATTTCATTCTAAATTATCACGTCCTTATTACTATATGTCTTGGTATAGTTAGAGATGTTAATTAGCTATGGTGGTTATATTGCTAATCTAGTCACCATGGTGGCTATATTGGTTATTTTAATGTATAATTTATAAATAATATAATAATAAAATTATAAATAAAGTCAATATTAATAAATGTTTTAATTTGAAGAATTAATTATTATACATAACCTAAGTTGCCGGTTCTGGTACTGGTTCAGGTTCGGGTTAGGGTTTGAGGGTTCAGTTTGTGGGTTCGGCTAAATTTTTTTTGGGGGGTGGAGGTGTGGTCGCTTTGTTAGTAGTACAAAAACCATATATATATATATATATATGCAGCCTAGAAGCATGAATTAGGATTAGAATATCACATAACATCATATAAACAACAAAACCACCATAAACTTGAATGTCATTTAAAACATGCATGATAAATATTCATCGTTCAAACTTCAAGTTCAATATTACAACACTTTTAATGATAATCATCAAATGGATTATCTAGATCATCAATATCATTGTCAACATTGACATTAGATGATCTAGGAAGACTAGATGAATCACAAGCAGGGCCAATGGCACTTTCATTAGCACTACTATCGTGCTCATGCTGCTGCTGGCTATTGGACTCCTCATATGCAATATGATGGGAAGTGGAAGCATCCAAGTCAGTATGTTCTGGCTCTATATCCCACAACTTCGTCTCCCCTTCCTTGTAGTCACATTGTTTGTGTGAAAGGAGACGCAAGTTGGAATGTACATATACTAAGTTCTCCACTCTTTTTGAGAGCAATTTATTCCGCTTTATTGAGTGGATGAAATAATATGTGCTTCAATTCCTCTCAGATGCAGATGAACTAGCAACCTATGAAGACAAAGTAAACAATCAAAGTTATACATTATAAAAAAATTATAAATGAAACTTTAAAAACTAAAATATGAAAATTTATTGAACTTGTGATAAAGTTTTGATTGCGAGGGGCTGCAGATGTTGGAAGGATTGACCATGGAAGTACCACCAACTATGAGCATCCTTTAAGAACCTATTACGAAGAGCATCTACACCTTGACCATTTGAGTGCACAAAATCAATGAACTCATTTGTGACTATACCTCGCAGTTTAGGATCAAGGAAGAGTCTCATGAATGCTGCCTTGTACCCTTCAGCCACTTCAAAATCTCTATATGGAGGAAGCCTTCTTGGCACAGAAAGAATCTAACTACTATAGTATTTTGGAGACAATGCAAAGGCAAAAAGATGCAATGGAGTTGTCATTTTGTTCCATCTTTCTTCAACAATTGCTTGCACTTGTTTGAAGAAAGTCTCCTTAGGATCTTGCTCTTTTACATTGATGGTGCACTTCATCTTCTCAAGCACTGAGTCAATGCCATCATATCTCTCTCTAATGCATGGCTTGTCCATGTCAGTATAGTGAATCATACCCAAAATGGGCTTGGTGAAACTAAGGAGATACTCCACACGATCGCACCATGAGTCATCTAATATCATCTTCTTAATTTTTGTTGACCTTTCAGTGCTGCTTTGCCTCCATATAGACCAATTGTTGGGAATCACCATGCTAGAAAGTGCCTCTCTAACTTTCACAAGTCGTTTCAAGACGATTGTGTTAGAGGCAAAGCGGGTCTTTGCAACCTATTGCAAATTAAAAAAATAATTAAGTTTGAAAATAAACTTTAATGAAGAATTAGAATACACAATCAATTTATGAAAATGTAAATATTACTTCACTTACCTTCAATAGCTCCAATTTTGAAAATGATCTAAAGATCCTTTGAGACATGTGGTGGTTGGGGATGAACATCTGGATGTCCTCTGCCTCTGCATACAATTCTTTGATCCAAGCAATTTTATTCCTAATCTTTTGTAGCATAAGATTGAGTAAGTGGACCGCATAAGGTGTCCAAAAGATATGTGAATATCGTTCCTCAACCAACAACCTTGCAGCTCTACAATTCTTGGCATTGTTTGTTACAACTTGAACAACGTTACGGGGCGATGAGAATATTAGCAATAAATTGTCCATCTTTTACTTGCCCCTCACAATCCACGGCTTTCAAAAACATTGCCCCTTTAGGGGACATTGTTATGACATTGATCAAGGGCTGATTTTTTGAATCTTTCCAACCATCTGAAACAATGGACACACCTGTCTCAGTCCATGAATCCCTTATGGGCTTCAATGAATCTTTAACCAATGTGACCTCTTTTTCCAATAAGGTGCCACACACCTTCTCATAACCTGGGCCCTTGTACCCTTTTGGAGTTTCGTTAACTGTTCTCAACATCACTTTCCAATATGGAGAACGAACAACATTAAAAGCTATTCCATTTGGATATATATAACTTGCTACATTTTGGTCGGAAATGGTTCTACTCTCATTTTGAAATGCAAGTTCCAAAGGCCCTTTGTTCTTTTGTTTGCAATGGGTTGTACACTTTGAGTTTGAGGATCCGGAGTGGCCAAAAATGGGTAGAAGACCACAGATGGAATAGGTTCAAAGCTTCCCGTTCATCTGCTGCTTCTTGCTGCATAATGTATCCTATGACTGTCTCAGATGGAATAGGTTCATTGTTTTTCCCATGGCAAGCTTTGATGCCTTTTCTGGGTATTCCACACAAATGTGTTTTCACCCTAAAATATGAACTAGAATATTGAACATCACGTCCATTGCATTTCCAAATGTAACCACCACCACCTGGAACCGGTTGTATCATTTCAACATACTTCAATAGAGGAGAATTTGGATCTGTTTTGAACTTAGATTGAGTTGCGGAGGTAGAACCAGTTGACATTGTGATTCCTATGGCAATTTTTTTTGTAAACAACACATTCAAAACAAAAACAAAAAACTTGAAAACAAAATATTGATTTATAAAACCTAGCTTTTTTGAATCTTTCATACATTCATAGAAGAATGGAAAAACATAGATAAAATTAAATAAAACAAAGTTTCATGTTTGTAAAACAAAAAAATGGAAGAAAAAACTAAAAAAAATGAAAAACTCACCTTTTTGCAAAAATATCCTTCAACAATCTTTGTGGCAGCCAATGAACACTTGCAAATGTGTAGGAATGGCAATGCAATCGTTTGTAGAAGCTTCAATGATCAATCTTCAACTCCTTTTGTCAATCCAACAAGCAAAAATGAATGCTCAGCCTCTTGGAATGAAAATGCTTGTTTGCCAAACAAATGAATAAGAATGAGCTAGTTTAGGTGTTTAGAGTGATTTAGAGGTCACTTTTAGGGTTCCCTTGGGCGTGGGTCAAAGTCAAACCCCAAAAAATATTAAAAAAATGCAAAAAAAGGGTGCCTTTTTGGCCGGCTGGGCGCGCAGGTTCTCTCTTGCTTCGCTTGGGTTCTGCCCAGGTTTGTTCTAGGTGAACCAGACCTCCTTTTGCAGTATCCTGCCCACACCCACAGATGGGTCGGCCCAGGACCCGCACTAGAACCGAACCAAACCTGAACCTAAGGCTAGCAGGGGCGAACCCAGTAACAGAGATTTGCAGTGAAATAGGAGAAGCTGAGAGAGACTGATTAATTTAATCTAATAGAAATTCACCAAGCACCCTTCTTCTGCATAAGACACTTGTTTCCCACAAAGTCTTACCACTTTAAATGGCTAAGGAATGAGAATCTGAGCCACATAAACTTTAGTTTGAGTCTTCTAAGCATTTAAATTAGCTGTTAACCAGTGTTCTTTTGCTAGAAGAGGAAGCCAATTGACAAGGGGGATCAGCGTGCAAATATGCACAAGATGAAGACGTTGCTCGTTTGCCAGCCAGAATAACTAGATCTTTAATTTCTCCTTGTGCAGCTGACTCTACCAACACTTTCTCTGAAGAAATCTCCATATTTTGCTTATTTGGCTCAACAACCTCCCTTGGAGTATGTATACTATTTGGTTGTCATAGACGGAGAAACAACAGTTTTCTCCTGTGATGTAACTGCAGCTAAGAATTGCAGTTTAGGAGCCTTAGGAGAAGGGCTCTCTGAACTCTATGCAGACTCTGGAACAGACGGCTTGACTGATATGACCTATACAGGCACCTTTCCACCATGCTGCATGTTTGCAAGCCGATGGATTTATAGCCTTGAAAGAAACAGCCATGTGACCCATCTGAAAACATTTTTGACATTGAAACAACATATTTTCATAATCCAAAACTTATTTCCATACTCAATTCCACCTGCAACCAAATGTCATCAGGCAAACCTTTTGGAATATCAATCTCAACTTGGATGCATACAGCTGTCCACACCTATAGCTCGGTCAATAGATAAGAATCTACCTTTGGAAACATGAATCCAATCAAAACTTTGGAAGATACGGCAAATGGATACGAATGGGCATGAGTGAAAAAATCTCAGTTGTAGGATTAAATCTGGAAACTAGGGTTTAATGAGGAGAACATGACTATCTCAGAACCAAGGACCCTTGCCTAAAATGAAATCCTGATCTTCCAATAATTTGCATAGTAAAACAAAAAACCCTTGGGCTTTAGGATAAGTTTCTATTGAACCTTTAAGATGATCAGACCAAATTGCAGAAATCCAAGCATGTAAATTCACCAAACTTGGACACAAGGACTTGAATTTATAGATTAAACCATGCTTGCTGCATCTTGTTCTGTAGGAGTTTATGGTGAACTCCTCAAACACCCCAAGATCACCTGCAAGACAAAATAGCTTCCACAAGAGAGAAATGGCAGAAATATCATGCTATGATTAAGGATGCAACTATGCAAGAATGCCAAACTAAATATTCAAGATTGTAATAATATATTGGACTTACACAGCTGAAAAATATCTCAGCTGAGTTGCTTGGATTGATTGATGTACATATGAAGCCTTTCTTATATAGGCAAGGAGAGAGATAGGATTAGACAAGATCATGACAAGTGTCTTAATCCTATCACATGAGACAACTAAGTCATAACAACCTAGGACACACGCATTAAATTCTCAATGCAAATATTAAATGCATGCGAGAATTATTAAACGCCTAGATAACTAAAAGTAAATAATGAGACATGGCCCCATTATAACTAACTTCTAGAAATGACAACTAGGAAACTTAACTCCTAAGTAAACTTATAATAATGTGAATAGGTCCTCACTAGTAACTAGTTAGGAAATAACCTCATTCACACCAACACCCCCTCATAAGTGCAACTTAGGAAGTGTAGTTATTATGCAAATGATGCAAATGCAAAGATGGGTCCCGACAACAAGGCCATGTTAGGTACCTATGTACAAAAGCAAAAAAAGAAACCTCTTACAACTGGAGAAAAGGAGAAAAATCGTGTGGGAGAAAACTCCTCTCCAATAGAGAGAAAACAAGATGGACTAAGAATCCTCCAAAACAATGTCCCAAAAAGAATAGGAACATGAAGAACATCATTGAAGCATAGAGAAGCTGCAAACAATTGTCTAAAGATGGCTGCTATAGTGCTGAAATTGAAGAACCTCCTCTAAAAATAGGATGATCATGATCAAGAAGACAACAATTTGCATGAGTGCCCCCAACGACACTACTCGAACAATGATTAGATGGCAAACAAAGGCAAAAACATCTGTCAATTGAAGATATAGATGGTACATGAATCTGCACGAGTGACTCCAACGACACTACTCAGCCAATGTAAGTTTAAAATACAGGTGCCAATAGTTTGAAGAACATTGATCAAATGAGGATAAAAGGTTGCCTCCACAAAACAGGAATGCAAGAGTGTCCATATGGTAAATGCTCCATCTCACCGAAATGCATGAGTAACCAGCGGTTGCATCTGCCTAGTACATAGGAACAAGTATTTAATACATAGCTCACTCCAAAGCGAAACCAAGGAAGCATTAGCATGAACAGTATAATACCCCCCAAAATGCTAACTTGGGAGAGGCATGATAGATCCATTGAAACTTGGGTCTCACCATGTAATGTATGAAGGAGAAGAAACATCTGAAAGTGCACAAGAAAGTACCTGCAATTGAAAAAGGGTGTGCAAAAACAAGGCACACATGCATGAGGCAAGAGTCACATGGATTCATTGTTGTCATGGAGGGACTCTCACTTGAGAAAGGTGTGATGGAAAATAACAAAGGCACTACACAACCCCCATGGCACTTTATAATACAGTGCGAGTACAAAATATGACACAAACAATAGTCAAGATTGAATAATATATTGGACTTACACAACTGAAAAATATCTCAGCTGAGTTGCTTGGATTGATTGATGTACATATGAAGCCTTTCTTATATAGGCAAGGAGTGAGATAGGATTAGACAAGACCATGACAAGTGACAACTAAGTCATAACAACCTAGGACACACATCAAATTCTCAATGCAAATATTAAATGCATGAGAGAATTATTAATTGCCCAGATAACTAAAAGTAAATAATGAGACATGGCCCCATTATAACTAACTTCTAGAAATGACAACTAGAAAACTTAACTCCTAAGTAAACTTATAATAATGTGAATAGGTCCTCACTAATAACTAGTTAGGAAATAACCCCATTCACACCAACAGTTTCTTCTGATAAGAATCCCTTCCCTAAAGGAACGATAGGGCAATCACCCTAGCAAGGTATAATGTTCACCTGCTGCACGCAGCTTTCATTTACCAGCCACTTTCTCCGTATACAATGGAATGGCAGAAGCCATTTTTGCATTGCCGGAAATAACCTTGGCACAAATATCCTTTGGAAAGACCAGGTACACAATAATAGCACCATGACGCTTCGACCCATACAAACTTTCTGCTACATATGATCTCTACTCAGCATCCAGCACGTTTTTGCTTGGAGTGACAGGTGCTATAGGATCTACAGCAGCAGGAGCAGAGAGCCCCAACACTGCAGCACATGATTTCCCACCAATTATGACCTCATCGAAGACTACATCCTTAGACATAGCCAGCTATACAACATTGGAGTCTTCTGCAATAGCCACACTAGAATTGATTTCCATTCCACCTGAAATTTCTGCCATTCGTTTTCCATAGCCAGTCCCATTCTTTCTAAGAGTCATTGCTTCTGCCTTATTATTTGTATAATTGTATTCAGTCTTGTCCCCAGTGGACTGAAAACATACCTAGGTTGCCTATCATCTCTAAAGACCCATTACACTCCTGCTAATCTTGAATTTCTCTTCTCAATTCCATCAAAGGGGGTGATCTGTATTTGTGGAACTCTAAGTTCACTTCTTTTTCTGGATGATGGATCACAGAGGGTGATCCAAAATGTCAATAAAAAAGCTCACACTAGTCGTCCCATTAGCCTTGTTTTGTTATCATGGTTTGTGGTGCCCGATAAGTAATAACTATAATTGTCAGATTTCATTGCTGACATACACTTCTGTTTGATAAAATATTTTGGAGTTTCTTACATTTGGCAGACTTTGAACCAATTATTTTACTTTAACTTCAAATTTCTGGAATCTCTAGTTGTTTTTGGAAAATTACATAAACCTGAAAAATTCCTTCATTCATTAGTTTCAATCTCATTCCTGCTTTAGTTCTTGTGAAAAACTTACTGCATTTGCATTTCGGACATATATACTTGTGTCAATGATATATGTTGTTTCAAGTATTGCAAATATATAAATGTTAAAAGAGGTGTATCAAATCTTTTTAAGCATCATCTCATGGGTACCGGGCATTATCCTTTTTGTTTTTCTATTCTGAATCTCAATTTTGTTATACTTCCTTTTGTTCTGTCTACCTTGTCTCTGTTTCTTACACTTTTTTTTGACTTACCTGGTTTACTAGTTTTCACTGTCCTCTATTTTCCATGTATTTTTCTTGTTTCTACTTTCTGCAAGTGTGTGTCCCAACATTTATTTTTATTTCTTTGTGCATTCATATGCTTAGAGCCCTAGCAAGAGATAAAACTGGATCTGGGCAGCTCAGGTTGGGTTGGGGTTTGTCTATACTTGTCTATATTTTTCCTTTGTTTATACCATTGTAGATGGCTTGTAGAAGATATATAGACTGTTTTACACCTTAAAAATCAATTAAAGAACAATGGCATTCCTTAAATGGCATTGAAAGTTCTAGCTGTGTTATTTTAAGAAGTGAAATACAGCACTGACATTAACATAAGTTAACTTTTATTAGAAAATTTATTCTAGGGCTTAGCAATGTTAAGGAAGTTATCTTGTGTTATTGCTTTTTAGAAATCCCTTCACAACTGTTGGAAGAGTTTGAATGTGTAAACCAGAATTTTTATATTGCCTATTCTGTTTTCCCTTCGTTTGATTGATTTTTGTGGCTAATGCAATTTGTTATTTCAGGTTCGCTATAATGGGACTAGTCTCCAATTACTTTGGACATGCTCGACAGGGGCAAGTTCAAAGCTGACTTGGCACAAGGGAGCATGTTAATATCTAATTTGCATCCAGAACAAGTGTTTCATGGGATATTTTCAAATTTTGATGGATTATTGATTGCCAATTTGATGTGAAGGTTCAAATGGTCCCATAATTATTACCATGTTGACATTTAATGGTACTATGATCGCTTATAAAATATCCTATTTGTTAATAAGGATTCAACTTTTCTTGTGATATTGAGCCATTGGATGAGTGCCACCTATTTCATGCTGATTTCACACAGAAATAATCATGTTATCATATCTTTTCTGGATCAATGCACATGAGTGCATTTAATAGTGAAGATTACTGTTCTTAAAATTGCTCATTTAAAAACTTGTCCTAAGAATTTTTGCTCTTTACGAGAGTTGTTAATAAATTATCAACTTAAGCCCCATCCATCACACTAGGGCAATACTTTTGAACGCTTCCTAATGGTTTATCGAATTGATCTACAAACACTTACAGCATTATTTTCGGCTTCACAACTTGCAATTATTTCAATCAACTCCTTGCAACTTCCATGTCGGCTGCGATGATGTTTTTATTTATTTATTTATTACCAATAGTATCAGTCACTCAAGATCTTATAAAGTTTTGCTTTTATAGAAAGTGTCCACAAATTCCTTTTTGCTGCAATTCTCTTAAAAGATGAATACTATATGTTTAGTTCAGTAAATCCAAAAACATATTAAAATTATAATGAACCTAGCAGACTTCTAATTGTGTGTTTTTCTGCTTATTCAGTTTCATAATATAACATTTCATCCTTGTCTTGTTAATTTTCATTGAGAAAGCTTTCATTTTCAAAAACACAAACGTATGACAGTTTTTGGACATCTATTATCAAATAAATGTTTGGCCACATCTTTATTCTTGCTTGGGACAACACCCACCATTTATTATTATTATTATTTCTTTCTCATTAGTAATCATTTTTTTTTTTGTTGGTTTTTATTTAGACTGCAGGAATCGGGTAGCACGACCCCATATAAACTGCAGTGCGCCTGGTAAACTTTTTAATGTGACCGGCGGCGCTGGCGCGACACGCCCTCCGGTACCAGGGGGGTGGGGGAGATTAGACCTCGTGACCAACCTTCCTGCAACAGGAAAGATTTAGCCAACTGAGCTAGGGCCCCAACCCCACATTAGTAATCATTATTCGTAAGATTTCAGTATAATTTTTTGGGTGATGTTTAGTTAATCGTCCTTATAAATTTTGGTCTCACCACGAGGTGGTGTTTAAATTGATTTTAATGGAAAATTGTGATATTATAAAGGACCATCAGTAAAGTCAACTATTTCTTGAATCACATTCATATATCTGGATATACCTCACCATGGTTTAGTGATACGTCGAGAATATTTACAAGGACGCAACGATGGAGGATGGTTGACAACATTTTCTGAGATCCGAGAGGCTGCAGAATAGTAAATTGAGAATAAAAGATTTTCTGGGCATTAATAGGAAAAGAGTTGGCCTTAAATTTTCATGTGATACTAAGTGCAATTTAGTTAAAAAGTTTGGTGTAGCATTGAAGCAGTTTTTAGAATAATCATAGGGTGTAATATTTACAGATACATGAAAAATAAGCAGCAAGTTCAATGTTCATTATGAAGGTGTGGAGTATAGAGGCGACAATCAGAGTACCGCAAGATTCATGCATACTGATATAACACAAAATGAATAGATATAATTGCAAAGAAAATTTCACTATCACTATGCTTTTCATCTATTTCTTTTTATATTTTAAAAACGTTACATATACCTCATATATATAGGTCTTAGACAAGATTTTGCTTCTAGTGAAAGTTATTATTTAAAATTTGTTGCATGCATGGATGTTTTTGCTAGATCGCAATTAATTGTGAAAAAAAATACTAATTAAGAACAGCTAAATATAGCTTACTAACTGCTACTTTTACTATATAATTGACGAAGAGAAACTATTCATTTGTTCCAACACTCCCTTTTAATTTTAACCACTAGACTATCAGTCGATCAGTTCAAAGCTTGTTGCTTAAGCATAGATAATGTTCAAATTTTATATCAGGCCTTCAAAATTCTTTTTAGCTTATATATTCGTGAGTATATTTGCCAATTGATCTTTTGATCTATCAAATTCTAAGTTAATTTTTCTATTATTTATTTTTTCTCTAATGAAATGATACTTAGAATCAATGTGTTTGCTCTTGTGAAAAACATGTTTGATAATGTCATCACAAAATATTGGTGTTGGATAACCTTAATCACACATTAAATCCAACAATACTTGATGCATCCAAATTACTTGAGATGCTACTAATGTTGTTGCCACATAATTTACATCAGTTTAGTGATTTTTTTTATTGGCAAATCTTCGCCAATTAGCAAATAGTTCATATCAGCCAATTTAAAATTGATGAATACATTGCAACCAACGAGGTGGCCAAATTGTTTGGATTTTATGAATTATTGGATCAATGCATTTCAATTTGACATCGATTTATTTTATGAGGTATATGTATTAGTTCACCCACATTCGCCAATACCACTAATATTTTATTTTATGTGTTGCCAATGGTCTATTAATATTTTCATTTGGAATTTCAGATGCAAGTATTAGTTCACCCACATTCGCCAATACCATTAAAACTACATTGTGTATGAGGATCCATTTCGCCAACAACATTAAATATTCACTGTGTGAGGACTCATTTTGTCAATAACATTAAAAATTAATTGCGTATGATAACTCCATTCTAATCCTAGGTCTATAATTGCTTTGAAAATTACAATGTATGTGTTTTGTCGAGGTTTGATTCACCCATCATTTACACATCATTTTATAATCACACAAGATTCACCAAATATTTATTATACTATTTAAAGATCTCGCAAAATTCAGCAAGTATGAATTGATATAAATACAATCAAAACTGATTTATTTTTACAAATTTTGTTCAGTTATGAATTTGTAAGCTTTTGATTTGGATCATAGGCAAGTTACAACTATAGACATTGTTACATTTGTGAATAGTGAGTTAGTGAAAACCTAAGGTAAGTGATCATTTCTTTATAGCGTTATAAGATTATTTACTTCTTTTCTATTCTTGCTTCATTCTTACAAATGATATTGAGTAGGGATACATTTGGGATCCAAGGATCTATATTCTATGATTCTTTTTTAAACAAGAAGATATTATTTGGTAGCTTTTATTTTTTGAGAGGTGTCGAGCATAAACAAGAGTAAGAGTCCTGAAGATGGTGAAGGGAGGCCATCAAAGCATAGAACTATAACATACTTTGGTAATGTCTAAGATGCATCAAATCAATATGAAACTACAACATCAACACTTGCACCAAATATTAACGAAGAAGACAATACTTTAGCCGAAGATCAAAATGAGTTAATTGAGTTGGATGACAATGCTACATAAGATGTTCCAAGGGATACCTAGGGCAGTTAGAATGAGTTAATTGACTTGGATGACAATGTTCGCACTGTAGATGATGTTGCTGCACGTAAGGAGAAAGAAAAAGCCAAATAAAAAAAGGGCGCGAATGGAATATGACAAGAAATGTTTAGATTGATTGGGTGTCAAAGTACCAATTCATTGAACCAATGGAGAATACAAACAAAAATGAATCTCCAACATAATGCAATTGTAAGATTTGTAGTTGGAAATATAAAAGAGGCAAAAAGTCGTAACTAAAATTTGACACAATAGAAAAGCATATTGGTAAAGTTTATGAAAAAAAATCATAGATAGAAAAGAAAAATTAGTGATAAGATGAAAATTAAAAGAAAAATGTCTTCATGTTAAACATGCCTTGGAATGTGATGCACATATGCAAAATAAAACAAAGCTTATTGAATTTGGAGGGTCAATTTAAACTCAATTTGGAAAGATAATGACATGAGCACAAATGGAAAAATTATTCAATTGAGTATTGTTTTTCATGTTTTGAACAAAGAGCGTCCTATGATAGACTACCTAGAATATAATAGTTTATTATATTTTTTTGGTGTTTCTAACTTTCTTAGCACACATTGGTCAATAAACTGTAAATGAGAATGAACAAGTTGTCTTGTTGAGGTGGAAAAATAAGATTTACAAGAAAAGATAAGAGTCAAATTTTATTGTATTATCTTTAGATGAAATTTCTGTGGTAGATAATATTTCGTAGGTATGCATATGTGTATACTGTACACAAAATCTATTTATAAAATAAAATATTTAAGAAATGTTTGAATGAAACTAGAAGTATGGATGGCTTCACAGTTGCCAAAAAGGTGTGTAGGAGTTGGAATTTTAGTAATCCAAGGTCATAGGAATAGTCTTTTAAATAAAGTTACAAATTACTTTTTCACCATATATGATTGCCATACTGCATAACCCACATAATGAATTTCACATTTAAAATTGTAAGCAAGTTTCCTTTAGTATCAAAAGTTGAAAATCTAGTCCACGAGCTTTACTCATACTTCTATTGAAGTCTTGAATGATTGCGAAATTTCAAAATTTTGTTTAGGGAATAACCGCAGGAAACAAGCTTCTTAAGGATGTTGATACCAAATGGATCTCCTTGCATGGACTAGCACAACGAGTTTTTCAAAATATCAATCCTTGACTAGAGTAATGTATAAATATTGCCATACAATAGACAAAACTCTTGACCTCTTACATAGGTTGTGATATAAAAACACTCAACATTATCTAGTCTTCTCCCCATGCTAGAAGAAATGAACAATCTTGTGAAAAAATCTCAAGAAAGAACTACGTATATTACAAAATATAGTAAGCTATGGAGAATGACATGCCTAACCCTCAATAATTTCTATTAGATTCCTCATTTATAAATCCAAAATTTCATAGCTAACAATTCATTATAGATGTGAACAATCTTAATAATTTTTATATAGTTTAATGTAAACGAGGAGTTATGTGTCTTTGCACGTGGATTTGAGATACCAATGCATTATTATACCACGGTTAAATGCTCTATTAGAGAAGTGATTGTTACAAAGGAAGCTTTTAATGGAATTGCTAATTCTGTAAGTATTACTTTAAAATATATTGCAAAATCTATTTCCTTAGAGATTATAGAATGATTCCATCAAGATGAACTACTTGAAGCCATGCCTATTGTGCATCCTCAATTTTGGGTCCATTGTCAACCAAACAATTATCATAAGAGGATAAAGATTTTGACCAATCATTTTTTCAAATGTTTAAAGTTCAATGGACAACAAATATAAGGAATTACAAGTGAATCTAGGCTTATAGAGCAATCTGGCTATTTTGTAACAATTACAATTGAACAATTTGATGTCATGGAGAATCCCATGCAAGTGGGATCAATAACAAAGCTTTGGGAAACCTTAAGTTAGAGCGAAATATTGTGTGATCCAATATCAAAATATTTCAAACTTGCTGATTTATGTCAAACCATGATATTGGGGTTGGTGGAGGATGAGAGAATTTTTAGTACATTGAGGTTTTTGAAATCAAAGATAAGAAACAAATTAGACAAGAATTTGGAAAATTGCTTGAGGATGCATACAAGTAGTTATGATATTTAAAGTTTTCTTTTTGAAAATGTACCTACAATCTAGAAGTCCATATGTGAAAGAAAGGGCTGTGCAACATTTCAAACCTTAGTGGCACAAATAATAATGACAATGAATAAAACATGTATTGGTAATGTTGAGATGCAATTAAGTGGTTGTATGCAGAGCGAAGAAAATGAAGACCAAAATTAGAGTTAAAATGACTCTTAATCTCATGATTAGAGTGGGTGAATTGGCAAATGGAAGTGATTTAACAGTTATTGAATATTTAGATTGTATTTTATGAATCATATTCCAAATTATCGTTGATAATATTTTATATTATACTCCATGAATCAGATTGAATAAATTAATGTACTACTTTTTTTCACTATTCCAATGTAGAATCAAAATTTTAAACATTGTTTTGAAATTAGTTAATTAGTTATTAAACACATTTTTCAATTTCCATTTGTTAATTAACATATTAATAATCTCATATTTTTATTGTCATATTGATAAGTTTTACATGCACTCAACAATTCAACTCAATGCTTAATAATATCAGTAACATATACAACATTAACAATCGTTTAATGTGTATCCAGAAGTAGAAACCAAAGTTTACTAGAATTGAACAAGTAAATAATACAAATTATTTGAACACAAATAAATTTGAGTTTTGTATTGATTTTCAAATGAACGAATACATATAAGTCATGCAAAATCTTGCTCAAAAACAACTTTGCATAGAGCTAACTTGGAAACTCATATTATCAAATCATTCTATCAACTTTTGTAGCATGCTCCACTATCCATTTGATAGAAGTTTACTTTGTTCTAATTGATAGTATATGACTTGAAAATTTGTTAACAATTCATAATAGAAATTGGAACTTGACTTGAATATTTCAATCAAAGTTATATTCAAGGTTATCAATGGTTTGATGAAATCCAAAACAATCTAAGTTTTTTGGGTTTTGAGGAAACTGGTCCAAATCAAACTTCCTTTTATCCTCCATCTTATTTTTGAAAACATTTTTTTCAATGAATTGGTCTGTTGTGTCAAAAGCCAACGACAAACCAAACTCTGTCAAGTTCTCTATCTTTCTATGTAAATTTTGTATTTTTTTTGTAAATGATACTTTTATTGAGACATCAATCCATTCGTTAGTTCTTTTGTATATCCATTTATTGTCACTTACTTTGTGGATTGTTTACAAACTTTGATTTGCAATTTTCTCTTGAATTCACGTTTATCTTGTCAACTATGTATTTTCTAAGCTTCTTATTATGTACTGTTAGAAAATCAATCAATTCAAAAAATTCACACAAATGATAAATCCTCTGCATTATTTCTTCTAAAATCTTTTGCTCCATATCCCTCATTGTTTTTCTACAAAATACAATTAAACTATTTTGAGAAGACTTTATTTCATTTTTTGCTTTGTTTAGCTTTATCATCAATCTTTCATTATTTCTTCTTCTTTTTCTTCATTTTTTGTTGCCACGGTTATGCTCTTTTTTTCTTTTCATTTAGATTGACTTGTAATTTATTTGTTGAGGCATTGAATTTCACTAGGTTTTGTTTTAATTTTTCTAAAGTGGATTTTTTATTATCATATTTTCTTGATGCTCTCATTTAACTTTTGCTTCAGTTCATTCAATTTATTTCCACCTCTGTCTGTTCATCCTCTTTTCTTATAGATGTAGATACATTTCATAATTTTATTTTCTAATTCATTTATCTTATTCTTTGTAGCTTTCCTCTTTGCTTTTCATTTGTCAGGTCTGCCTACAACTTTTCTATTTGATTTTACAACCTATTTTTGTCATTCTCTTGTTTTAACAATGATGTGTACACCACTTCAGTATTCTTTTTTGATACATTAATTTTGTCAAATTTTTTTCAATCGAGAAAAATCTATTTGGATATTGCCCACCTCAAATTCACTGCAATGCATTTGATTCTCTGATTTATTTTGAACTTTGGGAACAATAATTATGTACTCCATGGTTTATGTATTTGAGTCAAATGCGGGTAATACCCTGGTTGTTGCAGGCTATGAAGTTACAATAGATGTACTCTGTCATTTGCTTCTTGTGTTCTTTATACATTTCTGATTTATTTTTAAGCTCAACATTGTAATCAAAACTTGGGGCCACCCACAATTGGATGCTTGAATAGTGAAGGAGTACTTGCAGTGATAAAAACATCTCTAATTATTTGAGTTTGAGGTTGAGGATTAACCATTCTTGTTACAATCACACTAACAACTTAAGGGGTGCCTTCTAAAAGTGGAAATAACTCCTTTGGGGTGGAAATAAAGGTACATGTAGTTGGACTTGAACTTGTCATAATCCTTTGCTTCAAAAAGTTTTGATCGTTGGATGGTTGTGTAGTATCTTTTGTACTGTTGGTCTCATGTGTAATTTTTTGTTGTAGCACATATTGATCACTACTAGTACTACTACTCATACCATCGCCACTAGTTGTAGTGCCAGTGGCACTCGATTTTCCACCATGTCCTAGTTGTGATTGTATATGACCATAAGGATTTGAAGTTGTAGTAAAATGAATTGTTTCACATGTCCTTATATGCCCTTGGGATTTTTTATCAACTCCAACACCTAGAAAATCATTAGGTTTTCTAAGGTCTACCTCCATTGGCCCCCAAATGCCTTGTCCTTTGGACTCCAAATCACCACCTTCATAACCCATTTTTTGGCTATGACTACTCCTAAAGTATATAATTGTTTTGTGGTCCTCTATCATCATCAGATTGATCATTAGTTTATTAAACTTTAGAGGGATGCTCTTTTTTCCACAAATTGCTAAACTCATGATCTTCTGGGTGTTGGTGTAGGTTTTTATTTTCCTTTAGTCCTAGGTTTTTCCTACACTTAATTAAGCTTGCTTAGGATAATAAAGTGAGTTTATTATTTAATAACTAGGAGATAAGTGATGAGGTATTCCCTTCCTTAAAGGGTGGAACCACTTTCCACTTTTGGTGGTCCATATTTTCCACTTTTGGTGAGCATCTCCACTTTTTGTGGTTGATTCCTATTGGTTGGATTTGCCACCTACCTCCTCTCCTAAGTTCTATATAAACTCACTACCCAGCTTGTATTTTCATCCATTCTTGCAATACTCTTGCATCCCTTCATGCATATTTGCATTGTATCTTTTTAGCTTGGAAGCTCTTAATGCAATTTTGTCATATTGACATTGCATAATCTTTCAGAGTTCTGGTGTGCATTCTTTATGCTTTTCCAGTTTATGTAGCTTTGATTTTCTCTTATAAAGTTCTTGGGTTATTCAATCTATTTCAGATTTCTAACATTGGGATCTCTTGAAACACTATAGTAGTTTTTTGTTTAGCTAGATCCTTCGTAATAAATCAAAAGACAATTATTTTTGATGGTGTCCAATTTTCATCTGTACAAGCTCTTCTTAGAGAATCTAGTATTTTTACTAAAGTAGATGGTCGACCATTTTTTAATAAAAATTGTCGTACCTCTTGAACAAATTCTTTGCTTCTCTCTGTGAGTGCAATGCCATTATTTTTGTTGACAATTATTCAAAATAAATACCTTTATCAGCAGTAGTTTCATCCATTAATTTTTTACTTCATCCCAAGAATTTTTGTTTTTTAATATTTATAGCAAGGGTTTACTTTGATGTTGAATTCTACTTGTAGTGTTTTTATTTTCCACAAGCTTTTACTTTAATGATGTCACATGGGTCATACTACCAGTGAGAGAGCATCGTAACTATTTTTAAAAAAAAAATTCATGTACCACAATGAATTCTTCTCTTAAACATGAACCCTCCACATGAAAAAGGTAAAGAGGGAAATATGCCTTTGTTTTACAAACTAAAAAAGTATAATTGATCTGTATTCTCCATCTGTCATACATATTCAAATGTAAAACCCCTCTCTGTCACATGTATTGAAAGTTTGTAGGCCTCTACTCCTGATCCATAAAATCTTAGCACAATATATTCTTCCATGAAGTACTAATCAACTAATTATATTTCAGATCCTAGTTGAATGCAATTTGTATAAGACTCAAGCAATCTAGGCATTGGACTATTTGTAATTGCTTGACACAATGGAGCTAAAAATACTAAAAAATTATTGTAGTTCCTTTGAGTATCATGGATCCTTATGTTAGGGCTCCAATAATAAAGTGAATCCATTAATTTGCCTCAACATTTGTATAGAGATAAATTTGAAGCTTGTTGGCCAAAAAAATTTCACTAAATTTGACTAGAAATAAGTAACACAAGTAGGTTGTGAACCTAAATGTCTTGGTGGAACCTCCTTTAATCATTAAAAATGTTTCTGCATGGATTCTACAATGTGCGAGCAAGAAATTTATATTTGATAGATGGAGTAACATAATATATATTATATACCATTTCAAGGAGACTTGCATTCACTTCCCAATTGTTATTAAATCCGAGGCAAAATGCTAGCATGGAAATAGTATCTTGAGCTTAAGGTTTAAAAATATCAATTTTATAAGGAGGCTTATGATCATCTTTGAGTAAGATACCATTCATTGTTTTTTTTTGAGAAAATAATTTTTAGAAATTGGAAGGGGGGCTTCATAATTACTAGCAAGGTTTTCTAGGTCAATGTGGATATTTCCAAAATATTTGGTTGTAAATCCCAACACACTAATTATTCTACATTAATGTGCAACATTTCTTCTTGGCTATACTTATTAACAATTAATTTTTTGTTATCATCATAATTCTGGGTGTAGACCATGATAAATTATAGGCAAGGGAAAGTCTCAAATAACATCATGCATCCCAATCTAATCGATGCAGCAATACCATTAATTGATATTGTTTTACTTTTCGTAGTTTGTATTTGAATTACAACCTTATTCTCACATGAAATATAAGTTATGAGTTAAGCCTACTATAGATTACAGGATTATAAATATCATGGTATTTATTAGCAAAACCTGGGGTTTTAAATAGTCTAACACAGTCTATTTTTTATTTTCGTTTCCTTTCCCAATAGCTAGTTTAGTAGTGGTGGTAGACATACTTTTAAAATCTCAACCCTAAACTCCAAGATTGAAAAATTAAGAAATGATGAAACTTAGGGTTTCTATCTTTCACTTACTCAAAAATTGATTCTTGAAAAGATGAATACAAAGATTGGCCCAGGTCGACTCTGTTGGATCCTAGAATTTTCTTAGTGTATTGCAATCTTCTTGACCCTCTCACTTCAAAATAATATCATTTAGCAATTGGAATTTCACTTATTTTTCTTTTTATTCACAAATATTAAAGTGAATGAAACATGTTACCTCCCAACTACACAATTATTTCATCACAATTCTATATTGACACTTCAAATGAAATTCAACACAGTCTGCATTTCTGCAACTTCAATTAATTCATCACTTTTAGTGAGAGATGGCATCATTTGATCTTAAATAAAATTTCAACCATTGATCTTTACAAATCTAACAACTCCAAGGTGACTCCAAAGGTTTGAGTTTTCAAGTTTAGTACTCCATGCATTTCATTCCAGAATTCAACTACAACCCTCCATCAAACATTCATCGAATGATCAAATATTTTAATATATTATGTCTAATTTTATAAGGCATATTATTATGTCATATCAATATGAAATGAAAATATTAATTATAAAATATTACATAATTAACAAGAGCATGCAATTAACTACTTGCTTGTGACATCAATAGGAGGATGCCAATTAGGAATGATGTGACATACAACTGGATAACTCTTTAATATTGACAAGACACATGTCATCATATCGCACCATCACAACTTGAAGGCTTTGTAGTAAATGAGAATCCACGATGAACTAAAAGCATGTGATGCAATAAGAACATGGCATTTGACACTAGCAAGGATTACAACAGGGACCACCATACAGGTACATAATGAAGGTGACTTAAAATGATTTTAAAAGAACATACGTTAATCTTCATAATTGGTCACTAGGAAAAGGGTCCATTAATCGATGAATATATATTTTTTTTATTACAACTTAAGAAAATAGGAACGGGCCAAACAAGTCAACAAAAAAATAGAAGTTAAAGTGACAAACATAAATAAGAAGCTTAGGGTTTAAAATTTAAGGTTAGATATAAGACATTGGACTAGAATTATTATACATTAAGCTTTGAAAACTTCGGTCCAAAATATAATAGTATATTATTATATATATTTAAAATTATATTATATTTTTTATTTGTATATTAAATATTAAATATAATAATTCTAATATTATATATACAACATGGTAATATATGGAGAATAGGGTAACAGGGAATGTGTATGGGGTTGATATGTAGGGGTAATATGTTGAATATGAAAATGTATGAGGTGATAAGCACTAAGTTTTTTGTATCAAGCAATTAGATGTAGGGTTGTATATGTAAAGGGAAAATGCTACTGCTGATGGTATATAGGTAGAAGAAGAATGCTTATAGCTATGGTATTTTGTATGGATTTTTTGACTCTCTTGCCTTTCATGGCTTTTTGTAACTCTTTATATAAATTAATATATTATATAGGCTTATTGCCTTTCACCTAAAACAAAAAATATTATAATAATATTATTGTTAATATATTTTAATTAATATATTAATTAGTATTATAATTATATTATTGCTAATATTATTATTATACATATGAACAAGTGTGCTTATCCTTAATGAGATGGTGTGAAGTATATGGTTCATATAGGTGTTGCATAGATGTTGTCAACTCGTGTTGTGAGATGTTTAGTTAAGTCCCATAACGAGTGAAACCCTCGTCTTGTGTTGCTAGGGTGGTCGAGATAGGAAGGATAAGGGGGCCCTCTCTTGGGAGGCATGAGAGGAAGTAGAGGTGGCTCACATCGCCCCCTCTCTGAAGCCCTACTCTATAATGGGGGGTGTCACCTCCTATTTCTAGTTAGAGAAGGCCCCCACCCTACTACTATGGTTAATATTAGTATTATTTTTTAATTATGTTGACACTTGTCTCTATTCTGGAGACTTTATGTAGGAATTTGGTTGTGTGAAAACTTCAACCCATAATAGAATGGTGAAATATTTTTATATTTTATACATCATTTCAATTTTTTTGAGGATATATGATTAGATAATTATGTCACATGAAATAAAAAATAAAACTCTTTATTATAATCAATCTTTAGACTTTATGTAGGAATTTGGTTGTGTGAAAACTACAGCCCATAATAGAATGGTGAAATATTTTTATATTTTATACATCATTTCAATTTTTTTGAAGATATATGATTAAATCATTATGTCACATGAAATAAAAAATGACCCTTATCAATCCTTAACATTTATTTCATGAGTTATCTGTGTTCACAACTTGACCTTAACATTTATTACATATATCTTTGACAACATTTAATAACACACTTTCAAATTTAATAAAAGGTGGTAGACCACTTGTTATATATTAATATGAAAACATAAGAAAAATACATTGTTTGAAAAACAAGACAAACACAAGAGCATTCCATAAATCAAGCAAAAAGTTGGGAAGCTTAAAAAAAGCTGATAAAAACTATATACAAAATATTGCATCAAAACAATATCATTAAAGACGAAACATGATCAATTGCTACCATGGTTGTTGCTAGAAGATTGGACATTATTTTATTAGGGATCTTGCAGCTCCCAGTGATGAGAAATATGCACACTTCAAACCCAGATTTGTGACCAATTCAAGACTCTTAATGGGAATCAGGGGCAGTGGTTGAGTAATAGACGAAAAGCCTGAAACTTCTGGTTGACCTTTTCCACAAACTCTTTTTCAAAAAACTGGATATGCAAATCAATGACACATTTCAGAGCTAGAATGCAAATTTTTTGAGGCCTTGTGATAATGAATTATAAAAATATTTTCTTTCTTGGGAAAGTAACATTGCATGGGAAAAAATACCTTCAATGGGGAATATATGAATATCCTTTGATGCATCATAGAGTTCAAGGGCCTATTTGAACATTTCGTCACTAAAAGCATTGTTCCATATATATTTTTGGCACACGATTCACACACAGGAGGAGAAACATAACAAATCCATTGAATTTGACAAGAAAGAATAGACGACTTCATATACAAAATATAAGCAAAAGGGATCTAACAGTTAATATGAATGGATCACCTTTCTGATAGCCTTCTCCACATTGCAATAATCGAACTTAAAGATAGAACAAATACTTCTTTGAGTCAAATGGCCCAATAGTTGTATGAAGATCCTGATGAAGTTCTTGATGAGGGCGAATGCTTTTATTCAATATTGTGAAATAAATGCTATAAAACTGTGAGAATGGTAGAGTGTTGAAATCAACATGCTATATAACATGGTGATAATGATGATGGAAATAGTTGCTTAGTTTTTCTCGTAGTGGAGATCAATGAAACTCTTTATTATAGTTACTTTAATTATTATATATCATGTTTTATATTTATAGAATAAATTTTCTAATTATTGTCATTCATATTTTTGCTATTTTTGGATTTTGGATTTGATTGCGTGAAAGTTTTTAGCAACAAATATCTTAAATTTATTTTTATTCAAATTTGAGTATATATACTTATATCGATAGATTTATATTCTTTAGTTTTTTGTGGCAAGTATATAACTTCAGTTTTTATAAAAAAATATTAAAAATGAAATTGTTTTTGCAACTTTGTTTAATAAAATTAATTGAATCCAGAAATAACTAAAGTGATAATATCATGGCTTGTGGAAATCTACTAACATTAATTATAATTACTCCATAAAAGATTATACTATTACTTGTAACTTGAATAGACAATTAACATACAAAATAATTCTTTACTGCAAATGAATAACAAGGAATAACACAACCATTTACTGATATTATTTATTACAAATGGATTACAACGTTACATTCCTTTTTAAAGATGAGTAGAGCATGCAAGATCTTGTACAAACCACAACTCCACTTTTACATTTGACACAATTGATACCAATTTGGAGGTTGGTAGTGGTGGTGGATTTTGGTAGTCGAGTTTGTGGATGTGAAGGAGATCATATCCTTAGATCACGGGGGTTGCCAAATGCTTAGGAGTCGTGACCATGAATCTATCCTAGATTGTTAAATATGAATGTGTTTGTAAGAGATGGACACCTTGAAACCAGTTGGAGGTGCTGAGAATATGCTAAAGCGGTAGTAAATATAAGAGGAGATTAATATGTCATGCCCAAAATTTTTGCTAAGTAGACCTGACTATTTTTTTTAAGCTGATGAACCTAGTTTTTGGTCCAATTTTGGGTAGAATCTATAGTTTATTTGCTGGTAGATGTCATGGAATTTAATATTAAATGTGGGTATTTTCATAATGTTTCCTTCAAAACCATTGACATTGGACTTAATCCTATCTTTGCAAGCTTTAATGACATTTGGCATATTATGTGGATTATCTATATTGATTTTGCATGTGGTTAATGAACATTCCTTAAGGTGGTTATAGATGTACAGTTATTATGCGTACTGACTTTGCCATGCAGATTTAATATGCTAAGTTGAGGATGACATTGCCAGTTGGGCATGCACCATAACGTCCAACAAAGGAATTGCTCCAAGTCAAAGGAGGCCGACGGAAGAAGATTCTTCATGCAACTGAACGTAACCGCCTTGTAGTGGAATTTAATGATTAAGCATGCACAGGAATTACTGTTGTGCTGAATTTGCGTTTGGACCTGCATGTATGACCAAATTCCATGCACGCATAACCGCCATCGCTCCATTTTCTATGTTTTCCCTAAATGGCATCCTCCCAGTTGTGAAGTTGACTGCCCTGTTTAGCTGTCAGTATAAATAATGATCTGATGCTCCTTCTTTAGGAGGTTGCACGATTTGATATTGTACTTGCACTCTCCAGTTTTTCAGTAATACAGATACATTACTCTTTTGTACTCATGATTCACGGTGAATAAAATAAAGTTCTGAGTTCGAGCATCTGAGTTTTCATTAGTTTTAGAAGATACTTATCTGAGGGAGCCCACTTGGTGAGTAATCCGTCTTCTTAGTTTAGCATTAGTTTAGTATTACTTGCTATTTAGTACTTAGTTAGAAGTCTGGCATTGACTGTTCTTGTAGCCACTAGAATTCCATTTTGTGACTGTTCCTGCAACCAAAACAGACATAGTAGTTTCCTGTTTGTTGCTCAAATTTTTATTCCTGTTACACATTTCCACTTAGCATAGTCGATTGATTGATGTTCAACATTTGTCTCATTCCTTTTCAAGCAATTTACTTTCAGTATTGTGTGTTCCTTAGCTATAGAATGAATGGATACTTTGAGTTCCTAGTGCACATACTATGCTGACCCATTTCAAGTTCACATCCCTGGGTTGACAAGTTAAATGCACCTTCATGATGATTGAAATAACTATTCATGTTAGATGTCCAATCTCTGAATCATGGCTGTAAAGGCTTAGTTATTAAGATCATTGTAGGAGGCCAACATTTTTGATGCTATTGCCAGGGATGGTGTCAAACTAGGGAGCCTTTTTGAGTCATTGGTAGATTTCCTTGTTGTAGCATTTCTGGAAGTTGATCTTAGTACATCCTCATTTAGGAAGTAATGACCCCCCCTTATTCTTTACCAATTCTTTGTGTGAGTTGACTAATAGTGAGTGATACCACATGCATAGAGGAAGGAGAAGGGATGCTTATGGGAGATTTCTTCCTAACAATCCTAATCCATTCCAACTAGTTGAATATCAAAATCTACCAGAAGAAGAAGAAGATCCACACCCCTTTGTTGATGCATCCTGATCTAACTAGTTCTGAAGTCTCCTCCGAAGATCAAAATAAGGTTGAGAACCCCTTTGCTTTGGAACCACATCAAGCAGGCATGGGTGATGCAAATAGGAACAGACCTAACCAACCAAATTTTCCTTTCCCCATTGCCCATCATAATGAAGTTGACAACATCAAGAACATTCCTGCCTCAACACTCCCAAAGTTTTATGGACTTGTCATAGAAGATCCTGATACCTTTTTATTTGAGTTTGACATACTTTGCAGGAGTTATGATTATACTACTGATGCCCATAGGCTTAAGCTATTTCCTACCACTTTGAAAGAGGTTGCATTAAGATGGTTCATGAACCCAGGTAGAGATATTGTGGAAACTTGGGAAGACATGAAGACAAAAATCCTTGAGAAATACAAGGAATATTGCAGAGGTAGTGACATGAGAGGAGGTGACATTTTCAGGATGCAGCAAAAGGAAGATGAGAGTCTGGAAGATTACATTGCAAGGTTTCTATTTCGCCTGCAAAAATCTCCACACCATACACTTAATGAAGACTCACAAAAGTTGCTTTTCTTGAGAGGAATCAATGATAGCTGCATTGATGCCTTGGACCTCATGGAAGGAGGAGATGTCTCCCAAGTTCCTTGGGAAGATATCAAGAAAATATGTCAGAACTACTCTAGGGAAACTTCAAAGAAAGGGAGAGCTTACCAATCTTCCATGGGTAAGTCAACTACCAGTGGAGTTTCAAGAATGGAGATTAATCATTTGCTGGAATACTTCAAGCAAGATATTATAAATAATCTAGCTACTCAACTAGATACACTTCAGACCGAGAAGAAGCAAGAGGAGGCAGAGGTAATGTTGACAGAGTATTGCCCCCACTGTAGACAAAAGAAGGATTGCAGATGTAAGATGGTAGCTAATCTTGAAAGCAAGCAGGTTCCACCTGAGTTCAAGCCAATCCAGATTGAAGAAGACCAAGTCTACTATGTTGCACAAAGGAAGCCTTGGGATCCAAGACAAGGTATGCCACCAAATCCACTATCTTATGCTGGGCCATATTTTAATTCCTATTCATCTAGTAACCAATGGAAACCCCCATATCCACCCAGTTATGAAGGATATCCACTGCAACCTTGGAGTAACCCTCCAAATGCTTGGCCTAGTCATCAGAGTTCTCCACCCCAATGATAGCAACCTCAAGGGAATTGGTAGCAATTTCAAGGGCATTGGTTGCCACCTCCAGGAAATTGGCAGCAAACAAATCAATGGAGAGGAGGACAAAAATATCCTACCTAGACAACCAGTTACATGCAACCATCTTTTCAGCCCCAACAGCCTGCTATAATGCCTCCACTTGCTAATCCAAGCTCAAATGCACCTAAACCTACTCAACTACCAACTCAGCCCACACCCAATCCAAATAACAAACCACAACAGCAGCCTGCATACTCTACTGATTCAAATCAATTCCCTGCATATACTGTGAGTGTAAGTGATATCCACTTGCATTCAACTTCTACTCTACCAGCCCCTTCCAAGCCTATTATCACTGAGCTTCCTGTGGAAGAGGAAGAGGAGCCTCTGAATGATCCCATTCAGCCTAGTGTACCTAAAAGTCCTTAACCAACCCAAGTCAAGCAGATTGAACAAGAACCACCATTTCCTTAGAGATTGGAAGTTTCGAAGAAGGAAGAAAAGGAGGATACAACTTTTGGTATCTTGGATCAGTTGAAGCACATGTGTGTCCAGATACCTCTATTTCAGGCCATAAAGGATGTTCCAATCTATGACAAGGCAATCAAGGAGGCATGTATTAAGAAGCCAGGTAGGAAAAAGAATGACCCAACCATAGTTCATGTGGTGGGGCAGCTGGCTGACATCATGCTGGAAAAAGTGACTATCCCCAAGTATAATGACCGAGGCAGTCCTGTGGTAGCAGTTGTTATAAACGGGATCCAAGTAAAGAATGCTCTGATTGATTTAGGGGAAGAAATAAATATAATGACCAAAGACATCCTACAACAACTAAATATTGCAAGCATGAGATCTACTCCTACTGTCCTACAACTTGCTGATATCTCTATTGTTAAGCTTGATGGTGTAGTGGAAGATCTTGTGGTAGTTCTAGACTCATGGGAGTACCCAACAAACTTTATGATTCTTTCTCCTAAAGCTACACTAGGCGGGTATCCCATTATTCTTGGAAGGCCATGGTTAGCAACTGCAGATGCATACATTAGATGTTGGTAAGGTGACATGACCATTTCATATGGGAGGAGCACTAAAATTTTTGTTCTTTATCCGCGTACTTAGCCATCTCATGATGAAGATAATCCCGTATGGCCACATGTTGGTGAAGAGGCTGAGGAAGTTAACTTTGTGGTGCAACTTATGATGCTAGGTAGAAGCTCTTTCATGCAACTCCAAGATGAGGATGAAGTATTGGATAATATCATTCAAAACCATTGTGAAGTTGAGGAAGCATCATCTTCTCATTCTGCTACTCCAGTCAAGACACTTCTGCCTACTCTTCCTGTAGCCACTGTTCCTGCAGACGTTCTTCTTGTAGAAGCTCTTCATGTAGCCATTGTTCTTGCAGATAGAATTCCTACAACAGGTATGTCCCATACATTTCTGCTATATAAACTAAAGGTACCATGTGTTAATGAAGCAACCATGATAGAGTTAAATACACAAGTACAGGTGTTTGAACAAAAATATTTGAATGTTAATAGTAAATTGAATGAAGAACAACAATTGTTATTAGAAAACCTATTAAGGACCCATCAACATGCATTTTCATGGGATTATCATGATATGAAGGGATTAGATCCTAAACTTTGTACACATAGAATTTACATTAGATATGATTGCACCCTAGTAAGACAGCCACAGAGAAGAATTAACCCTGCACTAAGAGAGATTGTGAAAGGAGAACTACATAAATTACTAGATGCAAGATTTATCTACCCCATTTCAGATAGTGAGTGGGTGTCTCCAAAACTGATTGTTGCCAAGAAAGGAGGAAAATGGTGAGTTTGTGTTGATTATAGGGAACTTAATGCTGCCACCAAGAAGGACCACTTTTCTCTAGCCTTCATTGATCAAGTTTTGGACACACTTGCAGGAAAGCAATACTTTTCTTTTCTAGATGGATTCAACGGCTACAACCAGATCCAAATTTCACCAGAGGACCAGGAGAAGACTACATTTAGCTATCCATGGGGGACCTATGCCTATTCGGTTCTCCCATTTGGCTTATGCAATGCACCTGAAAATTTTCAGAGGGTAGTCATTAGCATATTCTCAGACATTTCTCATGATTGCATGAAAATTTATATGGATGATTGTACCACTTATGGTGTTGATTTTAATCAAGCATTGAAAAATCTCAGGAGAGTCCTACAAATATGTGAAGATCAAAACTTTTCCTTAAACAGTGAAAAGTGCTTCATGATGATGCAGGAAGGTGTAGTTCTTGGCCACTACATCTCCCACAAGGGAATTCAAGTAGATCGTGCAAAGATTGAGGTAATCACAAATCTGCCCACACTTGCAAAACAAAAGGATGTTAGGAGTTTCTTGAGTCATGTAGGATATTATAGGCATTTCATCAAGGATTTTAGTAAGGTAGCAACACCATTGTATACTCTTCTCACTAAAGATGCTAAATTTTAGTGGACTGAAGCCTGCAACAAGGCATTTTCTAACTTGAAGGAAACTTTGACTCATGCTCTTGTACTAAAAGGGCCTAATTGGGAGCTTCCTTTCCACATCCACACTGATGCATCAAATTATTCCATAGGAGTAGTCTTAGGACAAAAAGGAGCTATCGAAAATTCCATTTACTTTGAGAACAAAAATTTACAAGGAGCTGAATTCAATTATACAGTGACAAAGAAAGAAATGCTGACAGTAATCTATGCACTGAAAAAATTCAGACATTACATAACAGGCTACCAAATCTTTGTGCACACTGATCATGCAACCATTAAATATCTCATGAATAAACCTTTGATCACAGGTAGATTGGAAAGATGGTTATTGTTGATGTAGGAGTTTGATATAACCATTGTGCATAAGCTAGGGAAAGCCAATGTTGTTGCAGATTTTCTTTCAAGGTTAACTACATTAGAAGACAATCAGCCCATAGATGACTCTTTCTCTAATGAGCATCTATTATCCCCTTAGTGTACAAACACCCTGGTATGCTGACATAGCCAATTACTTGGTCACAGGTAGAATTCCTTCTCACTTCTCTCCAAAAGAGAAAAGGGCACTCATTGAAAAATATTTTCCTTTCTCTTGGATTGCTGGATGTTTGTTTTATACTAGACTTGACCATGTCATGAGGAGATGTGTGAGAGAAGATGAGACATATGACATTTTGCATGCATGTCACAATGAACCATGTGGAGGACACTTTGTATCCAAGAGGACAATAATGAAGGTTTTGAACATAAGATATTACTAGCCAACATCCCACAAGGATGCAATAAGGTATACCAAAAATGTGATAGATGTCAAAGGATGGGAAAACCAACTAGATTTGATGAGATGCCACTATGCCCTTAGGTAGTAATCACTCCCTTTGACAAATGGGGATTGGATTTTATGGGACCCATTGAACCTCCATCAAATGGTAAGTCTTATATATTGGTATGCATTGATTATGTGACAAAGTGGGTAGAAGTTAAGGCCATGAAGCATGTAAGAGATAGCAAGGTTGCAAAATTTCTTTATGAGGAGATATTCACAAGATATGGATTCCCAAGAGAAATAGTGAATGATCAAGGGGCACAATTCACATCAACCCTTGTTGCAACACTAGTAAATGAGTACAACATAAGGCATAGGAAGTCTACTCCTTATCACCCACAGGCTAATGGCCAAGTTGAGGTGACCAATAGAGAAATTGAAGCCATTCCGACTAAAACAATAGCTATTCATAGAAAGGATTGGGAAAACAAATTACTAGAGGCTATTTGGGCCTATAGGATAACTTGGGCCAGTTGAATTTGAATATAAGACTTTGCGAACTGCAGTAGATTTGAGGATGGATATTTCTGAAGCACAAAGAGAAAGAATCATGCAGCTAAATGCTTTGGATGAGATAAGAAGAGCAACCCTGCAACATACAAAAGTAGTGCAGAATCAGAGAATCAAGTGGCATGAAAAATTTATCAAGGACAAGCGATTCCAACTAGGAGATTGGGCCCTACTCTATGACTCAAGATACTAGGACAATGCAGGAAAATTGCAGACAAGGTGGCTAGGACCATATGAAGTTGCTGAGGTCTTTCTTACTGGAGCTATTCAATTGACTATCATTGAACTTGTCAGGTTCAAATTAATTTTCAATGGTCATCGCCTTAGATTATATCACAAGCCAGCTTCCAAAGAAGAGTTCCTGCAACAATTCACTCCACATTCAACACTTGAGCTTCTTGCAGCCGAAGGAAATGGAACTAGTGTCCCTCCTTGTGGCTAATGAAGGTACATACTTTCTCATAATAAAGACTTTCACTTATGTGGAAGTCCATTTCTTCACCCATTTTCCCATCCACCCATCCATCACCACCTTTCTCTCTCTTCCATCACTTCATCCCACCTCACCTCCTTCCACTTCATTTTCATTAATTGCTCAATTTATTCCCTAAAAGGTGAGCAATACTTTCTCCATGATCTTTGCAACAAATCTTCCACACATTTAGGTATGTGCACATTAATTGCTATCTTTAATCATCTTTTAAGTGCGTTCATTTAATCACTGTATGTTAGTATAGAAGTTTACATAAAATGCCATCATTCCTTGTCAAATCATCACTCCCATCTCGCATGTGTGGACACATGTCCAAATTTAGGTTGGGAGGAGGGGAAAGAAAAAGATGTAAAAATATTGCCCATGTGTCAATTTATGCTAGGCTACGTCAAAAAATTTAAAATGAGCCGATTTGAAATTTGAGTGAGAGGACAACTTGCATGTGTGAAGTGACATTAACTGCAACCGCCATTTCTTCCCATCATCACTCCTTTTCTTTCCATTATTGAACCTATTGTAATCTTGAGTTGCAAGCAAAAAGGTGAAACAAAGAAAATAGAATTCAGTCGATATTGGCACCAAAAATTTAGCAGGTACTGAAGGAAAGTGAGCTTGATTTTCAGACGGGAATTATAGGAAAGAATTTGCAGAGCATTTGTTTGATTGTAGACAATGGGAGGTGGGTTAATTCAAAATGAACCCATGGTGCATGATGTTTTATTGCAAGATGCACATTGCTTGGCTGAATTTAGAAACTGCAGATGGATAGACTACTTCCTAAAGCTGAATGGCTTCAATGAAAGCGTTTCCCTTGAATTTTCCTAGACATTTTATGAAGGGAAAGCCACAGTAAAAGGGTTGGAAGTTGTGGAAACTAAGGAAAAAATTGCAGAGGTCACAAGGTTATTGGATGATGGCAAAAATTACCCTACCTCTAGAGATGCTAGATCAGCTAGGGCTGAATTTACTCTAGCCAAATGACCCCCCCATTGAGCATAGATAAACAAGGTGCAAAGAGAATGTCTCTACCTGAACCATGGAAGTAGATAGCCGTTTATGTTATCAAATACATCACCTTTGAGGTTCGCAAGTCAAATTTGAATTCCATACACTTCAAGCTTTTGAATCATGTTGGTTGTTTTTACTATAACTAGGTTGGTCTTCTAATCTACCTATGGATCTCCAATTCCAATCAAGGGTAGCTCGAAGGACCTGGACCAACTGACAAAGATTTTAAAGACCTCCTACACTTTGGGCTCTGCAAGACCCAGAAGGGTGATCCCTTAATGCATTTAAAACCTCTGCACCATTATCATAAACAACATTCACAACAGATAATCTCATTTAATAGCTCAACATAATAGGATAATACCAAATAGAATTGGTGGTTCATCAATAATATCAACTATTTGGAGCATGAGATAACTACAACACATTTCATAGTATAAGATAGTCATTGATTTACAATTTGTAGCAAGCTCTAGGTAAAGACAAGAAAATATTGAACCATACGAATTAGTACAACTTAGATTAGTGCCATATATCCATTGGAGGAGTCAAATTCATAAGCATTTAAGGGTTTATGAAAAATTTAATACATAACATATAAGATCCTTGAGAACATTGCTTTACAATCTCATCAACATGTATTCTAACCCAATACTACTTATCAAATCCTCATACATAACATATTGACCTACAATCCCCATTCAAACATTTTAATTAATTCCTTGAATTAAAGCTAAAACACGAATCATACACACCACAACAGTGAGATGAATGAGATAACCCTTGATCATCTTATTCAAAATTCAAATATGCACGTACAATGGAGAGACATGAGTTTGAATTAATCATTTCAATTCAAATTCCAGTACTGTCATAAAACATCAAATCCTCATGAATTCAAAACCTACTACAAAATAACTCAAAACCTAAATTGCATTTCCCTAAAACCGTCAAACTTTACAATTTTCTCTGCAACTCCAGCTAGACTCGGCCCAAAAAATCTCACTTGTTAACCCATACCTCTAGCCTTGAAATCCTTCTTATAGAAAAGAAGGAGCAAACAAGCATCGGGCCATAAAGTACACGTGTCACCAACCAACTAGACCGCTTTGTGACATTCCAAAAAAATGTTACAAAAACAATTTCCCAGAGAATCTTCTTGTTCATTGTGCCCGCTGAGAATGGTTGATGCAACAACAAAAAAATCAAGAATTCCACACCAAGACTGTCACAAAAAACAAAACTAGAATCTATTGTAACTGCAACAGCTGATTTGTCAACCGTTAACAACCTACTCCTTTTCACCCCTCCTCAGTTAAATATACATTTACCCATTTCTGGTATTCCTCATCAGTTGGCCAATCAAAATTGATTACCTCATTCACCTTGAAACTATAAGGTGTATACTTAACTGCCACTTGAGTCACTTCTCTCTCAAAAGAATCTAAGAATGAACTGGTGCTAATGATTTTTTCCATACAACTCATCAATAAATCATAATCTGAGTCATCACAAATTAATCTAATTTTATCATTGATGACTTCATTTGCTCGATCCTGCCACTATTGGAGTGACTTGATATTTCCCTACTCATCAATTATATTAGGTAACAATGTGTCGCTCCAATCATCAAAGTTCTTCACCAACTCTCTGATCTTCCTACTCAAGTCATCTGGTAAGGTTTGAAAACCTTGCAATGAATTAACTAACACCTGAGTAGGCCTTAATGATTGGGGCCTATTATTTATATCAAACCTTGATGCTTTATACATTATATATTGATCATTGGCCCTAGGGATCCAATTTTCAATTAATGGCATTACTACCTCTTGATCCCTATCAATATTCCTTATTGCACTCAATAATAAAAAATACAAAGAATACACATATGACAACCTATCATCAACTTTCTCATTTAAGTGCCTCAATACAACATTTACAACCTCCCTTTGCTTTAAAAATATTCCCTCCTCACTCACCTTCAAGGATGCTTGTAACTCTATAATTTTGTGCATTAGCTGCTTCTTTGAAGGATCAACATAGTACTCCATTTCTTCATCAATTAGCTCTAAAGTAGGGTTGAGGGAAGGAGTTTGGCTAGGAGACCCTGGTATAGAAACAATAGGAGAAGTAGGAGGCACTAACCTTGATGTGGAAGGAAATGTTCTGATCCCTAGAGTACTTGATGTCTCCCCAATCTACTTATTCTTTAACCTGTCCACCTTAGTCTACAGCTCAACATTCCTTTGCTGCATCTTGCTATATTCCCCAATTATGACATTGTACTTCTCCATTAGGATTTTATTTTAAACCTCCTCTCTTTCAACAATATTTTGGGCCAACTTGGCCACATTTACAGTCAAATTAGTAGCCTCTGTGGTTGACGTCTTTGAATCTCTCTTTATTATCAACACTCCTTTTAAATTTGGGTTAATATCAGTAACATTTGGCTTTCTCTGTTGAGGAGCCAAAGCCCAAATTTCTAAGGTCTCGTACTCTTCACTAAAGGCAGAATCTTGCAATGCTTCATTGACCTCTTCTTTAGAATCTTGTAAGGGATGCTTGGACTTCAGAATAACGTTAAAAGCTACAACATCTGCAATGTCCCACTCTGAAAAGATCAAAACACCAGCTTGATTTACTAGTTTTCTCCCCTCCTTAAGAGTGATGCTCTTGAACTCATCCATTAGTTTAGCTTTCACTTCATCATCATTTTCCTGGTTTGACCTATTAGGTCTCAATTCTCTTCTCCTCTTGCATTTATCTTGATATTCTTCCAATTTCATTCTCCATATTAGTTGCAAAAAGACTGGAGTTTTACAAATGCATTATCATCTAGAAAATCCTTACATGATTCCATTCTTGCATCTTGTACACATTTTCCTTTCATATCCAAATCAAAGAGAACCAATTCAACTGGCCTGGGAGGGGAAGGCATGCCCATCTACATGTCCTGGTCAGTGACAACAATCTCACCCACCAAATCCTCTTGTGATTTTTCAATTCTTTTCCTTTTAGGGGCTTGGCTCTGATGGTGGTGGTGAGGGACTATTTTTGGGTGATGCTTCCAAATCAATAATTTTAATTTCCCTAGGCGTTTTGAGCTTTGGACCTTTTTTTGTAGGAAATTTTATTATTTGTTTTCCTTTTCTATCCTCTTCTTCCTCATCACTACTATCATTTCTCTTCCTTCTATAAATAGGCCATCTCTCTGTAGGTTGGTAAGCTGACCTCACTTCAATTGGCCTAGCATCTTGCTCCTGTATGCCCAAGTCTGACTCCAAGTTTACCTTCTTGGTCATCAAGGAGCCCATGATTTCTGTAAAGTTTCCCATCAAGAAGTCAATTTTCTTATGATATGGATTGAACTCCATCAATGGATCATACTTTGGATCCTTTTTGTGCACAATAGCCAATAGCTAGTCATAAGCTACCCATTTATCCTTGTTCAACTCCTACCTATTTAGGTCAAATTCATTTCTAATCAAGTCTTCAGGGAAGTTGAAATCATGCACAAACTTACCACCTTTTATCATTTTTCTGAAAAGAGCAAAGAAACCCTCAGGATCATGTTGTCGCTTGGGACCACATCTCAAATGGTATTCTTCAAAAAATTTCCCAAAGTGTACATAACCTCCTTTCAAAAAGAAAAAATTTGACACCACAGTATAGTCTGGGAAAAATGTTCCTTTACCTTTCCTAGTAAGGTTGTCCTCATGGATACAACCAATCTGCCACATAACTTCTGCAAATCCCACTCTTGGTGGCACATTGTATGGCAATCTATGAGGGGTCCCCTAAAAACCATACACCCTTAAGACAATGCTGACTGGGTATGGAATAATATCACCCCAGTTATGGAAAACCTTCAATTCTGGATTCCTCCCCTTTGGTATGAGGAAATCATGCAACTCCTCAAGAATCCTGGGTGCATTTACCATTAGCCTGGCTCTCAATCTAGAAGAAAAACAATTGTCAAAAAGCACATAACTGGAATTCTCCCTATTAGATGATAAATTTGTAGTCCACACCTGCACTGGCAATCTTTCTCCATTAACCCACTGCCTTAACTCCATCTTCTCAGAGAAGAATTCAACATTCTTATACAAGAGCATATACATTAACATGGAATACTAGAAGAATGGAGTGCATGTATCATCTTTCTACAACTTCAACAACCCTTCATGTATCTTTTCGACCAACAAAGAAGCAAAATCATAAATCACTGAGAAATTAGGGTGTTGTATTTGCACCCCCATAAACATGTAAGCAATATGCATCACTGTGTTAGGGTTAAAACCAAAAATCTGGCACAATGAGTAAAAGGTGGCCAAGAAATTATTTGCAAAGCAGTTCAATCTGAAAGGTTCTTGGTCATTAGGGCTAATATATAATTTTGAACCCCTTGCCCTAGCCAAATGAGGTGGGAGCAACTTCACTCTGAAAAGTGATTTCAACCTCCCATATTCCTGTTTCATCTCTTCAAGATCAATAGGAACCAAGAATGTACTAGGCTCACTCAGATCAAAAACTTGTCAGAATTCCTCTCTATTCATGCTTAACAAAATATCTCCATCATTATCTCGAATCACCCATGTGACAGGGTCATATCGTGCAACTACTACTCTAAGCAAGTCTATATTAGGGAACACATTCAGTACCACCAACTTCCCCATATCATACATCCAACCATTAGAAAAGGGGTGGGGAAAATTCCTCTGTCCAAACCACAATCTGAACATCTCTAGACCAGTAAGAGGAACCCTAGCATTGGCTATGTTGGAACAATTATATACTAATCCCTCCCCTAGAGTTTTTCCTTGCATCAAAACCAAGCCCTTCTTCTTATCATTCGTTGACAATGGCAATTGATCCAGGAAATCATCATAGAGGTTTCCACTTAAATAATCAATCTGGCTAAAGTGCTGCTTTGTTGGTGCCATCTTGAGTAAACTAGGGCCTCCTTGCTATTTCAAACTTTAAACAAACTAGGGCTAAACAAAATATGAAATTAAAAAATAGAACCTTGAAATTTCCCACAATTTAATTAACTTATAGCCCTAAAACAATTATCAACAAACCCTACGACAAGCACACAACAAATTTCCAAATTTGAATTCAAAATAACCAAGAGATATAAAAATCAATTCATAGATTTGTGTTTGCAAAAACCCAAATATCTACTGTAATAACTCGTAACTTCATCCTTGGCCTTGAGACTGCTCAAGATGTTTGAATGCTTTATGACACAATAAAAATAGGAGAATAATTGATTTATTTTGATCAAACACTATGAGTAAATGTCAAGTCCGCCATTAAAGCTTACTTGCGTGCTGCATGAATGACTCCAATCGCACTTGATGCAGATTCAAATACTAGCCGTCGATCCTTCACCTTGGTGAGATCATCGAATGATTGCCTTCAAAACACACTGACATAATCTCCATCATGGCAATAAGGGCCCACCAAATACTTTGCGTTTCCAAGGACATCCACGTGGTGCTCACCCATGATATCATGATCAATAAAGACCTCGTAACTTCTAATCACAACGATAGTGGGCAACAGTGGAGCTCAATCATCGACAATCTTGTTCATTCAACACAATCACCAACTTTTTCATTAACCATTGAGCACCTTTCCTACCGAGATTATAACATCTTCATTGATTTGAAACACGTGCATCTCATAACTGATTTAGTAACCCGCTATGTAATGTATTAAAACCAAATAGATGCATCAAAGTATTTTATCATCCCTTTAGGCTTCTTCTGATGGACATTCCACTTGAAACCTTGATGAAAATTAGGGCACAAAAGAGAGAAGTATAAATGAGAAAAGGAAAGGCCAAAACATATCTTGTAGAAAGAAATGTGCCAAGTTCTAAAAAGAGGAAGGCTAACACTATTCATCCTCCAGCCAAAGGAAAGCGTGAGAAACCTCCTTGGAAATCAAGACCAACTAAGCCTGCAATTGGTACGCCTCCACAGGAAAGCCCTAAGCCTGGTGAGAAATTACATGAGGACCCTAAAGCTCCAATGGGGTAGGAGAATGTCGAAGAAGAAGACATATTTGGGAGAGCAACAACTATAACACTGGCCAATCTTGCTAACATTGCAGAAGAGTTTGAGGAAAATTAGGATTTCCTACAACATGAGCAAGAAAAGCTGTGACAAGAAGTCCCACAATAGGATGTCCTGCAACAACAACCAAAACTAGAGTAGGAGTTTCTGTAGCCACAACAAGAAAAATAATGAGATTCCCTGCAACAAGAAGTGAAAGAAGAAACAATACCCCTGTAGCTAGAGATAACTGGACAAGCTAAGTCTATGCAGATAGTGCCATATGAGGAGCTGCCATCAATAAAAAAATTGTTAGGAATTGATAATCCTCCTGATTTTATAGTACATGCACCAATTTTGAATTTATGGAAATAAATCCAAAGAAGGGAGGAAGAATGGAAAAAAGAAAAAAAAAATTGAAGAAGGAAATTCAAAAGAAGGATGAGGAGATTGAAGATAAAGATGTAGAAATTTCCACCCTAAAGCAGAGGGTGGATGATATGGCAGCTTTGGCACCACAAATTTTGGAATGTTGGACCCCTCCAAGGGTCTATGCTCTGCTCTTGAAAGAGAAATATCTCTCTTTTAAGCTGTCAAGGATTGCCTCAGGTTTGAATCCTTCTATTGATACCCCTATTATTTTTTTCAATGCTTATAGGATTTCCTCCCCTGAAATGAAGAATTTACTATGAGTTTTATTTACATAATTATGCTGTAACTCAAGACCCAGATTGGAATCCGTTATTGTATGTTGGAGATGTCCAATTGAGGGCATTCATGTCTTGGGTACAAAATGAGATTAGTTGGGGACAACAACATGGAGCTTATAAGCAACTGGAGTTTGATATCCCTCTGCCCGTTAGGGCTAAATCAAACAACCCAAGGGATATTTATAGAGAATGGCATAGAATGCTTCTCAGACCTAGCTATGGCAACATGATTATGCCTTGGATTGAGGTAGCTTACAGTGAGTATGAGGTAAGGACAACAAAAAAGGAGGAAACTATGAGAAGATGTTTATCACAAAGATGGAATAGTTTAACCGATGAGATGAAGTAGGATGAGCCTCATTCCATCCACAATTATGCTACAACACTAAAAAGGATTGATAGGTATATTCAGATTGAGAGAACACAAGGGCGATCTTGGCTTCCCCTAAATTTCCAGCCACCCATGCTCATGTGGCCCGTGCCAAACTTCAGATTCTACCAGTATGACATTGCTGTAGAAAAGCAGAGATGGAACAAATTTGACAGATTTGGAGGATTCTATTGGGATCTTGATTCATGCACTGCAACCACTGATTTTGGACAACTATCAGTTGCAAGTTTTAGAGCTTTGACCAAGCAGAAGAACAACCCTTCCCCTGCTAGAGGACCAACAAAAAATTAGGTTGGGTGGAGTGATGAGCCTAGTTTTTGATCCAATTTTGGGTAGAATCTTTTATTTGCTAGTAGATGTGATGGGCTTTAATGTTAAATGAAAGTATTTTCATAATTTTTCCTTCAAAACCATTGACATTGGACTTAATCCTATCTCTGCAAGCTTTAATGACATTTGGCATATTATGTGGATTATCTATATTGATTTTGCATGTGGTTAATGAATGTTCCTTAAGGTGGTTATAGATGTGCAGTTATTATGCATACTGAATTTTCCATGTAGAATTAATATACTAAGTTGAGGAAGACACCGCCAGCTAGGCATGCACCATAACGTCCAACAAAGGAATCACTCCAAGTCAAAGGAGGCCAACGGCAGAAGATTCTTCATGCAATTGAACGTAACTACCGTGTAGTGGACTTTAATGACCGAGCATGCACGGGCGTTACTGCTATGCTGAATCTGCCTTTGGACCTGCATGTCTAACTAGATTCCATGCACACGTAACCACCATCGCTCCATTTTTTTTTTCCCTAAATGGCATCCTCCCAATCGTGGAGTTGACTACCCTATTTAGCTGTTAGTATAAATAATGATCTGATGCTCCTTCTTCAGGAGGTTGCATGATTTGATATTGTACTTGCACTCTCTAGTTTTTAGTAATACTGATAAATTACTCTTTTGTACTCATGATTCATAGTGAATAAAATGAAGTTTTGGGTTCGAGCATCTAAGTTTTCATTAGTTTTAGAGGATACTTATCCAAGGGGGCCCACTTGGTGAGTAATCCATCTTCTTAGATTAGCATTAGTTTAGTATTACTTGCTATTTAGTACTTAGTTAGAAGTCTGGTACGGACTATTCCTATAACCACTAGAATTCCATTCTATGACTGTTCCTGCAACCAAAGCAGATAGAGTAGTTTCCTATTTTTTGCTCAAATTTTTACTCCTATTATGAATTTCTGCTTAGCATAGTCGATTGATTGATGTTCAACATTTGTCTCATTCCTTTTCAAGTAATTTACTTTCAGTATTATGTGTTCCTTAGTTGTAGAATGAATGAATACTTTGAGTTCCTAGTGCACATACTATGCTAACCCATTTCAAGTTCATGTCCCTGGGTTGACAAGTTAAATGCACCTTCATGATGATTGAAATAGCTATTCAGGTTAGATGTCCAATCTCTGAATCATGGATGTAAAGGCTTAGTTATTAAGATCATTGTAGGAGGCCAACATAAGCATTAATTTAAGTATTTATCTTTCCGAAGTGTTCAAGGTGAATCATCTAATCATGATATGAACTATACAGTTGTGTAGCCACCTCCTAACTCAAGTGTGGATGTTAAATTTAAAGGATTCGTCATGGGTAAGTGCACAAAGATGTGACAAAATTAAGATGCCACATTTTTCTCCCAAATTGAACATTTGGCGAGTGCCAAATGACTCGAATGACTGAGCCTAAGGCTTGATCATACCAAGCTAGTTTGATGAGTGCCAAATTTGGTGCTTTCCAAATGTTGAAATTGTTATAAAAAAAAAAATCAATTTTACCTTTCTACTATGAAGCCTGCGAGAGCTCTACATTTTTTCTCCTCCCCAACCTGCATTTGCTAAATACATAGCCATTTTTCACTTAAATCTTGTGAAATTTTCATCAAGATGCCGCTAAGATGTCGAGGAGGTCAAAGAGGTAAGTATCTTTGCTTTTTTAGCCTCAATTTTTAATTAAATTGTAGATTGAATTAGGTTTTAGAATTAAAATTTATTTTAATTTCTAGAAAATGAATTTCCACCCCCAAATGTTGAAAATTCTCCACTACCTCCTCATGAAGACCCTAATGAACAAGAACCACATCAAACTCCTCCCTAAATTCCTAGAAACCCTCTAGGAATATAAGAAAATATTCTAAGGAAAATAAAAAACAATAAAAAAGAACTCGAGGAATTGATTACAAGGCTAGAAGATATTGCTGCAACAAACCCTCATCGGAGAGGATTTACCAAATCCCTATAGTCTATCATATCTCATGTAGGATCAATGAGTGCAATTTAATTTTTTCTCCAATAAGAGGGAAGAAAAAAATAATTCTATGAAAACAAACTTTCATATGAGCAAGTAAAGAAAATTAAAATTAAAAAATCCGACTTATGTGCCCTCTTCATTGACCCATGAACCAATCAATCTTTATCAATTGGATGCAGGAGGTTCCCCATCCATTGGTGCCACCATGAAGGGATAAATAATAATTTTTGGGATAGGTGGTCGATGGTTTTTGACCAGTCTCTATGCAATAACTATGAGGTGCTATAATAATTTTTGAGGAAACTCTATGGTGATTTTGTCCTTAATGAGATTTCAAATTATTTTGACTATCTAGATTTCTAGGCCCGTAGAGGTGGGGGCTGTACAAATGATAGAGTCGGGGCACAACGTAACCCACAACTAGAATCAAGACCCTTGGCTAGACCCATGGTGGAGCATGTGACTGTTCCTTCCATTGTGAAGGACATTGTCGAGGTGGACACCTTAGAATCCATTAGCTCACTCACTTAGATCCTTGTATAGTATGCAAGGCCTCTAGTACAAGGTGAGATGGATGAGTCTTTTTGGCCTAGAGTTCTAGTCCACTTTTATCAATCTTGTGGCACTTTTTGCACATATAATCTTGAGAGTAGTCAAGATGAAGCTACATAGGATACATCAGGTGTACAAGGGATGGTTATGACATAGTATTTGTTGAATGAAACATTTGACATTGATACTCAGGAAAATTTCAACAAGTTCATTTAATTTTGTTTATTAAATTTTATTTTGAAATGTAAGAATAACTAAATTAGTAGAATGATTATGATGAACATTTAGGGTCAAAGTGTTCATGCTACTTGTAGCGTTCCCTAGACCCTGATTTCATGATGTCATCGAGTCCAGAAGTATGTAACTAGTAAAGAAATACATTTAATACATGTGAATAGTTGAACCTTATATGAATGGTTTTCTCATAATTCATTTTGGATGTTGAATAGTTTTATGGTGGAACTTTGACATTGACACCTCACACTTATCGTCATCAAATTTTTTTCACCTAGGTAATCTTTATTCATTAATGGTGTTGTATGTTAGGTAGTTTTGGTAATTGAACAACATTTGTTGTTTCACATTTGACATTGATACTCATGGACAAATTTCAACAAGTTCATTTAATTTTGTTTATTAAATTTTATTTTGAAATGTAAGAATAACTAAATTAGTAGAATGATTATGATGAACATTTAGGGTCAAAGTGTTCATGCTACTTGTAGCGTTCCCTAGACCCTGATTTCATGATGTCATCGAGTCCAGAAGTATGTAACTAGTAAAGAAATACATTTAATACATGTGAATAGTTGAACCTTATATGAATGGTTTTCTCATAATTCATTTTGGATGTTGAATAGTTTTATGGTGGAACTTTGACATTGACACCTCACACTTATCGTCATCAAATTTTTTTCACCTAGGTAATCTTTATTCATTAATGGTGTTGTAAAATAATGTTAGGTAGTTTTGGTAATTGAACAACATTTGTTGTTTCATTTTCAAATGTTGACATTAGATACTTCTCTTGATGTTCATGCCACATTGGACCATGGTGTTGGTACAATAGTAGCAAGTTCTGATCCTTTGACAGAGGTATGAGATAGATTAATAAATTTCACATTATATTTGTTCTTTTATTGGTCTACTATTGAAATTTTTAGTGATATTCATATGTAGTTTAATTGCTATCTTGATGCTTGCTACAAGGGCTTTCCACTCCAGATTGTGAACGTTTCCCTATTGTGGATGATAATGTTGATTATTTATATGCAATAAGTGATTATTCTGTTATATACTGTAGACACGTAAAATGTACTGATTGACATTGGACATCTGATCCTAATCACTAACATCGTTTCATCCTGAATCATTCTTCGGTCTAGCCATTTAATCAAATACCTTTATCTGATTAAATTCATCAATATTCCTCTCTTAATTAAATAAATTAGTTATCTAATTAAGTCATCCTTTCTCGATAATTAAATTGACCATTATGATCTAATTATCCTATTTAATTAAATAATTAATTTTATTTGATTAAATTTCTAAAGTCTATCTATTAAATTAAATAAATTAAAACCTTATTTAGTTCAATCTAGCATCATCCCTTTTAATTAAATAAATCAAAATTCCTTATTTAATTAATCCTTTATCACATTCTTCTCATACATTTGATTTAAATAAATCCACAAATTTAAGTCAAATAGGTCACATCATTTAATCCCTTCATTAAATTAATTAACCTTGATTAATTTAATCTCTCCACATGTCCCATCCTCCATCTTTTACCACTTGCACATGAAAATAGAGTTATTTGATTTATTAAATCTCTATTTTCCTCAACAAGGCATCTTTTAAGGAATATTCTCTCAATTTGAATTCAAAATCCAAGTGGACTTTGTCCTTCCAACAAGGAATTTACTCCTCTTACAAAGTCCTTTTTCCTTGAGCCAAGTGGCATTAAATGCACCTTCTTTCCCTCTTGCATGTCATTTCAACAATTTCAAAATTTAAATATATGCATTTATTGGCACAATCCTCAAAACTTGCACATCCTCCATCCACTCATAGGTTGACAAGTGGCACTTTGCCATTGGCTAATTCTTAGTCCCACATTTCTCTATTTTGGACATTCATCCATCTTCTTATTCTATAAATAAGAGGCTTGTCTCCTCATTTGATCATCCACAATTTGAGTAAACTTACTATGCTCAAATCATTAGCAACTTTCATCCATTATCATTGAGTTCATAGCTAGGTTATGCAGATTTTTCTATTGGAGCACTCATCAATCATCAACAAAGTGGATCACTCTTCATCAACACTCATCAAGCTTGCATCATAGGAGTTGGGAAAGGTCCAATTTTCACATCAAATTGGCACCATTTCTCCCATGGGATCAAGAGTTTGCATTGTCTTTAATAGGATTTAGTTTGCTTTATTGTTCTTTCATTTCACTCTTGTTTCATTTCCTCTTTTAAAATTTTCTAACAAATTTCATGGGGAATCCTTGTTCTTACTTGCATTTGATCTCCTAATGTGTTTGTTCATTGTGTTTTGCAGTTATTTGGATTGGGGTTTGACATTTTGGCATTAGAGGGAGGGCAATCTCACTTTTTAATCACGTTTTTTAATCAAAATTCTATGTTTTTCTTTGTCTACAGGCTCAACGTCACTGTTCAGCACTACTGGTTCTCTAGCGTCGCTATATGGGGCCACTAACAATTCAAACTATGATGCCTCAATTTTCTTGCCCAAAAAATTTGAATTCTAAACTGTGCCACTGAACCAATTAGACCTGCAAGAATCTTTCAAAAAATCAAACTGCACCATTGGACAAAAGTGTGACACATTCATGCTCACTGGCCTGACTATAGAGCGACACTGACTAGCAAGCGGCACTATATAGCACCTCTGGGAAATCAAACTACGACGCCTTCGTGGATTGCACTACTGGAGGGGAGTATGAAGTGAAATTTAATTTGTAGCACGTGCTTTTTTTTCAAATTATGCTTCTTCTGTCTATTTTCTATCTTTTTGACCTTTGTTTTGCAAAATATAACTGATATTTTCTTGTAGGTTGGATCGATCAAAGATGAAAAGGAAGAGAAGGATAATGATGTCATCTCACAAAAACAAATGTTTTTAAACACTATAGTGTTTGTTTAACACTTTTTTGAGGATTCATTATTCCTCTTAAGGAAAATTTGTCATCTTTTTATGCTTAGGATCTACTAATTTCATTTGGGCTTTAAAAACAACTTTTGAATTCTTGTTACAAAAAGGTCTAAAAAGAACATTAGGACTCAAATCTACTAAAGTTTGTTTTGGGATTAAAAAATTGAACGAGGAAAATTGTCACACTTACTTTGGTGCTTTTAAAATGAACTCACAATTGCTTTGAAAGGTTAAAATGAACATGTACAACTTTGTTTTTGTGATTGCTTACTTAAACTAACATCATCAAAAAGGACGTATGTGCTTCTCTCATGCTTTACAGTGATCTTGAGAATCAAAAGGCCTTTTTTATGATCTTAGGTTAAGATAAATTAATCACCTCCACTTCATTTTGGGAAATAAAATTGAACAAAGATTGTGAGTGTGAGTTAGGTATATTGCGTGTGTTCTCCCTTTGTTTCTAAACAAAGGTCGATCGAACTACGGATGTGCTTGCTTGGTATTGTTTACCTTTAGAGGGGCCTGCCTAAGAGACACATCCTAAAGGAGAACTCGAAGGTGACTCCAACCGGTTTTTCATTCAGGCCGGTATATAAATGGATAAGACTAAACTATTAAATCCTCATGGTATGTAGGCCTTAGTTGTACAGTGTCTTTCAGAACGAGGTACTACCGTAAAAAGTATAAGAGCCCATAATAGGATTGATTAAAACCTTTAGTGGCTTGCTGGATGCTTGCAAGGTGCCATGTCCCCGATGTCCTATCATTAAGAACCTTGTTTGTAGTAGCCAACTAGTCCATCCAACGAGTTTATCAAAGTGGTGCATTGGGACTTAGATTCTAAAAAGTTACTTTCCATGTCCGATCTTGGTTAAAGTATAGAGGTTAAGAATTCATTCTTAACATACATTTATACTCTTTCCTTGGTTGCATGTAAAATAATATTTTCTACTACGAAGGGCATGAGGCAAGCCCACCAAGAAAAAATGTACCAATTGAGCTAGGATGTTATATTGCTTGTGAGTCAAAACACTTTGCTTGTTTGAAAACATTTGGAAACAAACACTTAACATCATCATCAAAATTTCAAACCCTTTAGGAGGTAAATACAATTGACCAAATTCATGTGTTATTGCTTTCCCTTGGGATTCATATCCTTATAGGTTTCTAAACACTTGAACTTACATCTCAATTTTCCTACTAAAGATCAACAATAGGTAACCCTTGCCTTGAATTCATCAAATTTCCACATAACGTACTTTGTGGGATTCAAAGAAATTAAAGCATTGGACATCTAGTTTAGAAAACCTAATCAAAGAAGTGTTTGTGGTAAAATAAAGTGACTAAGAAAAGATAGCAAAATTGACTCTCACATGTTTTGAAACCTAATGATTTCCAAGAAAGTCAAAATCCCAAAACGAAAGTCCTTAAGTCAAAGTTCAAAATTTAGAAGTCACACTCGAAAGGTCATCAAGAGATACAATAGAAAGTGCAATCAAATGCAACACATCAAGATAAGAAATAAATTCACAAGGTTCTATAGACTCATCCCTTTGAACAATTTGGAAATGTATGCTAATCAATTTGAACCACTTCTTAGTTATACAGGTCCATAGAAGCATTGCATGCTCTTCAATACCGAGGTCTAGTAAACAAAAGCATCTTTTTTTAGGTACATCCTAGGATCAAAATAAAATCTTTTTCATCCATCCTTCAACATCAAACCAAAATCACCTCACCATCTTTTGAAAAATCTTGAAATTATCCTTCATGCTAGGCTTTTTGGAAAAAATCAAAATCATCAAATCCTTGAGACAAAATCCTTGAAATCTTTATCAAATCATCTTTGGCTAGGTATGTGTAGATGCATCCTTTTGCATATGCTTAGTCAAAATTATCAAACCATATTATTTAGCTGGGTATATGTAGATGCATCCTTCTTCATATGCTTAGTTAAATTATCATCTTGTTTGAATAGGTGTGGGTAGATGTATCCTTCTCCCTACACATATTCAAATTATCATCCTTTGAGAAAATCTACCACTTAGATAAACATCCAACATCTTAGGGTCTATTTGTTCAATCAAAGCAAACAAAAAAATCAAGTCAAGGACAATCCAAAAAATCAAAAATCTAAATCCAAAACATATCCAAAAGTCCTAAAAGTCTAGCATCCCCCTCAAGATTTTTAAAAAGATCAAACATCCACATCATACATCTTTTGCATCATCAACATATCACCTATTGATCCTCAAGATATCCTAAAAATTTCTCTTTTGTGCTTAAAATTAGATCAATCCAAAGAATTAGAGATTCATCTCCCATATTCTTTAAAATTGATCCTTGTTTTATGGTTCAAACTAGATATCAATACAAGAAGAACATGGAAGCCAGAAAAGAAACACCGGCTTCAAGTTACCTAAGCCAAACAAACGCCAAAATAAATCCCATCGAATCAAGCAATCCTTTGACTAACTCATCATCACAAAATCCACAGGAGGAAATTCAAGAAGATCTTACCTTTGGGATGTCACATGAAGAAATAACTGAAATGATCCAAAATCTGAAGAACCATAAGATCGTCAATATCATGATGAGGCTTAACCCTTCACTATACATGCTCGAACTAGCAAAACAAGGGGCCAAATTACCTTCTGATTTTGATGTGAGCTCTATAGTGGAACCACCTTTCGAGGTCATGCCTCTTGTTTCATCCACACTCCCCATCTCATCTACACCTCCATCCCAAAAACATCACTCAAAACATTCCGCAAATCACAACATTGTTTGCTCCAACTCAACCTAATGTTAATACGGGAAATGCATTTCTTAATGCCATTCAAACACACCCCCTTGTCAATAATCAAGATTTGGATGTAAAAACCATTTTGGAGAACAACATATCCCAAAACCCATTACATAATCACATATGCCCCTCTCACTTTCCATGATCCTAATGATCCATCATCATTATCCTTCTACGCAACACCCCAAACTTTTCTCCTCATAACTTCGCAAGGAGAAGGTGACATGTTCGAACCTGGGGGAATTTTTTGACACCACATCATTTTATCAAGAGATCACACCCCTCACATTTTCACCTCTTCCACCATTACCACCATTATACACACCTCTACTTGGCTTGGGATTCCCACCTTTACCAAATATCAATCAAAATCAAACCAACATCCCAAAAATCAATCAAAACATCACGCCAAACTCTCAAAACTTGTCATTGATATCGCAACAATAGATGAAAACTACATAAGCAATCACGACATCATCGACTGACCCCCTAACATCTCAAATCATGAGCTCTCAAGGACCAACCACATCGATTGCACCATTCATCACTCAAACCACCAATACGACATCACCGCTCACCACCACCACAAGCACCATTTCAAATCCACCATCACCAAGCTCCAATATATCAAGCCAATAAAACATGGCATTGCAAGCCACTCAACAAGCTGCTTATCAAAAAGAATTTCTGCAAGTACAAAAGCAAAAAGCCATGCAAATAACTGCTCAACAAGCCACACTATTAGCTGCTCAACAAGCCGCACAATTAGCTGCTCAACAAGCCACACAATTAGCTGCCCAACAAGCTGTTCAAGTAGCGCAAGATGCTCAAGCTACTCAAATATCACAACAAGCATAACAAGATGCACAAGAACAAGCCTTATTGCAACAACAACAACAAGCCGCTCAAGCTGCACAAGCACAAGCTCAGGCGCACACCCAATATCAAGCACAACAAGCACAGGAACAAGCACAGTTTCTCACACAAAAATAAGAAGCACAACTACAAGCATATCAAAAAGTAATAAAACAATAACAAGAGAAGCAAGAAGCATCCCAATTAGTAGACCAACAACAAGCATTGTTGGTGCAACAAGCACAACGACAGGCTCAACAATAAGCAATCTTAGCGCAACAACAACAAGACCAACAACAAGCGTTGTGTATACAACAAGTGCAAGCATACATGGCTCAACAGAATGTGCAAATATCACCAATCAACACATCAACTAATCCACCCATCACATCCACAAGTGAACCACCTTAAAACACTTTCATCCCACCTCTTGATCCACAAAATGATGTGAAAGCACAAATTAGGTTGCTCTCGCAACAAGTGCTCGATCTTCAATCTAGGTGAACCACAAGAACATCTAGTAAATTGTGTCCTTTTCCATTCAAAAATAGCCTTGTGATGAAACCATTCCTGAAGGGATTTGAGATCCCCAAGTTTGAAAAGTATCATAGAACGGGAAACCCTAAAGATCACATCAGGGAATTCTAGGTTCATTGCATGGAAGTCATGTATGACGATACCTATTTGATGCGACTATTCCCTAGGAGTTTGGCGGGCCACACTATGGAATGGTTCTCTCACCTACCTACAGGCATCAAGACATTCCAAGAAATTATAGACGCATTCATTAAAAACTACGTATGCAATATCACCATGGATGTTAGTCTAGAAGAACTCTTAGCTCTAAAACAAGGTAAGAATGAATCATTCACTTCATTCCTACAACGATGGCGATCCAAGGCCAATCAGAGTAAGTGGGTCATGCCCGAGGAACAACAAGTATGCACTATCATATCCAACCTTGATGGCCTCTTGGCATTTCATCTCAAGGTGCAAGGGATCACCGCGTATGACTAGTTGATTTCCAAGGCACTCAGCATCGAACGAGCGCTTATGACACAACTGGGAGGATTAACTTCATATCCTAAACAACAAAATAATCACCCACCCACCAACTACAATGAAAAATTTCACACATGGGCAAGAAACAAAAATGTTACCAAGGATGGTGTTGTTGATGCCAAAGTTGTCATTAGTGTCCCTCGACAGAACACACCTGCACCTCAACAACTAATCCAAAACCATCATCAAGTGAACACAATAACATAACAACCCAAAAACCAAATAATCAATAACACTAATGACCAAAGAGGACCTCCCCAACAAAGCAAGAATTTCACCAAGAAAAAGTACACCGCTTTGGGGGAACCACTTGAAGTCATCATGAAGAAATTGTTAAATGAGAACATTATCAAGATTCCCACCTATGAGAACTACCAAGAACCAGATGTTAAACCTCCTTGGTACAACGAGAATCAACTCTACGATTTCCACAAAATAAAAGGGCACACCACAAATAGTTGCATGAGACTAAAGAACATAATCCAAGATCTCATTGATCAAAGAATCATCAATGTGGAACAACCAATAGGGAATCAAAATCTCAAAATATACACGAATCCGATGCCTAACCATAACAATAAAGGGAGCAATAACACCGATAAGGGAAAAGGCACATACAAAAACATAATTCATGTATATGAAAATCTCCTTGCTTCCATAGATGAATACTATGTAGTAATCACTATCAAAGGAGCCTATACCGATTGTGGAGTCACCACAAGAGGTGGAAACTTTACGATCGTAGGATCATCCCAACCAAATAGAAATTCCATGTCAAATTCAAGATATGTTCCCAATGGTTACAATGTCCTTGATTAGCTAAATAGAAACCAAACACAAATCTCCATCATGGAGTTATTAAAAATCTCATCCGGCTAGAAGAAAATCCTTGAGGAAGTGTTAACTTCATCCACTGTCCCCATAGATCTCGATACGGAACAATTCCAAGCTATGGTCGGCAATATCATTACTTCGAACCTCCTTACATTCTCTGACTAGGACTTTCCCACCCAACCATCTCATAACCGTGCATTCCACTTAGAAGTCCTAGTGCAGAAAAGCAAAGTCAAGTGAGTCTTGGTGGATGGAGGTGCAGGATTTTATATTTACTCCCTAAAGCTCATTAAACAGTTAAAAATATCAAAAGATTCTATCGACAAAGGAAAGGGTATCACAATCAGAGCATATGATGATCAAGAAAGAGTGTCCCAAGGCACAATCAAAATCCCTATTCAAGTAGGGCCAACTATCATGGAAACCACCTGTCAGGTCCTAGACCTCGACTTACCCTATAACATTCTCCTAGGATGACCATGGATTCATGCAATACAAGCAGTAGCATCAACTTTCCATCAATGTGTCAAATTCACACATGAGGGAAAAGAGGTCACCATCCATGGAGATCCTGAACCATTTTCCTATTGCAGGAACCTTGAGGCAAAATACTACAAAATCCCTCAAGTGCCTAAAAATGATGAAGGCCCATCAACACCGTACATTGATCCAGCCACTCTCGCATCCATTTCTGCGATAGAGACACCTGTCACTCCCACCAACCCCACTATCTCCGATATCATACTCACATCTAGGATATTGGCTACAAAAATTACACGATTCCCAAAAATGATTTTGTGGTTGGAGAGTTACCACAATCTCCTAGATCATGAGGACTATCCCCTAAAGACTATCCCAACTTCAAAAGTTGGGGAGATCTCGGCCAAGAAGTCATAGAGGAGGACCCATATCATCTCCTATATCAAGATGATAGACCAACAACCGATCTACCAATGGACAACAAAAGCAAAGGATTGCAAATGATGCTCGTAATGGGCTATGATAGAAATCAGAGACTTGGAAAAAATGACAATGGGCTTATAATACCTATCATTCCGAAGATGTGAATGAAAAATATTGGCCTCAGATGTACCCCTCCGAGTATAACCATATGTGGCCGAGGTCCTCCAGTTAAAAGGGTCAATAATCCTCCTCAGCAATCCGCAACCAAACTTCGCTTACCCGTATCTATAGGTCGAGTCATAGACAACTTTACATTTGACATAACTAACATCTGTAGTAGTAGCAATGACGAGGATCCCAAATCCAACTTACCTAGGCTCTTCGAGGATATCACCATTCTCATGATTATCACCTTATCATTTGAGTCAGACAATCAAGATCATGAAATCTACCTAGTCTAACCCCAAATCATCAATTATGACCAACGAGGACCACCAGTTCTTGATACATTCAAAAATGATGAGGTGCTCTCAAAATTCATGGGACGACGGGATAACATTCCAAGTGGGGATCACAAAGTAGGGTTCATCATTGAGCTAGATACATAGGCCTATTATGGGGAAATGATTGAATCCCTCAGTCACAAAAGTGAGAAATTAAGAATAATATCTAAGTCCGTGAGTGAAAACCACACTGTGGCACTCTTCGACATGAAAAAATTAAAAAGAAAGGATGCATCCAATGGTGAAAACCTCTCTGAGGCACCTGAGGATGGGGGATTCAATCTTCCTTTCACAAATCTTCATCAAGAAAAATTAGCAGTCCTAGCTGAAAAGTGCAATCCAGTTAATCTAGGAACAAAGGAGACCCCGTACATCACATTCTATCCATAATCGTTACTATTAGAAGAACATGAACTCCTAGCAGCCTTCTTAAGAGAGAGACAAGTTAACTTTGCATGGAGCTATGCAGACATGCCAGGGCTCGACCCATAAATTTTAGTTCACCATCTAGTAGTGTATCCTGAAGCAAAGCCTGTTAGACAAAAGCTTAGGAAAATGCAGCCTTAGATCATCCTGCTAGTGAAAATGGAACTAAAGAAGCTATTGGATGCAAGATTCATTCGACTGATAGATTATCCAGAATGGGTGTCAAACCTATTGCTTGTCTCAAAACCTGATGGGGGCATTAGAATATGTACAGACTTCAGGGATTTAAACAAAGCATGTCCAAAAGATGATTTCCCATTGCCCAACATTGACATGATCATAGACATGATGGCGGGACACGAAATGCTTTCCTTGATGGACGGTTTCTCAGGATACAACCAAATAATGATTGCTAAAGAAGACCAACATAAAATGGCTTTCACTTGTCCATGGGGGACTTCCTACTGGAATATGATGCCATTCAGCTTGAAGAATGTAGGAGCAACATACCAAAGGGACATGACATTAATCTTCCATGACATAATCCATAAAATCGTCGAAGATTATGTTGATGATATAATAGCTAAATCCAAAAAGAGGAAGGATCACATAGCAACATTACGTGTCATTTTTGACAGGTTGGAGGAATACAAGGTTTGATTGAATCCAAAGAAGTGCGTCTTTGGCGTACAATCATGAAAGTTGCTAGGATACATAGTATCAATGAGAGGTATTGAGGTAGATCCAACAAAGGTAAAAGCAATCTTAGAGATGGATGCACCCAAAAAATTGAAACAATTAAGAGGTCTCCAAGGTAGGCTTCATTCCATCCGAAGGTTCATAACACAGTTGGCAGATAAACATAATCCATATTCTCACCTACTTCACAAGGGAGTAGCGTAAAAATGGGATAAAAAGTGTGAAGAAGCTTTCAATAAGATCAAATAATACCTACTTACACCACCCATCCTAATGCCACCAATCCCAAGAAAACCATTAATTCTCTATGTGTTAGCAACAACGACAGCCCTTGGAGCTCTTCTAGCTCAACATGACGAAAATGGAACAAAAAGAGCCATATATTACATCAACAGAACAATGGTTGGGCATGAGTTAAATTATTCATTCATTGAGAAAGCATGTTTAGCAGTAGTGTTTGCTTCACATAAATTCATACATTACATGTTGGTACACAAAATAAAACTCATCGCCAAAATTGATCCCCTCAAATACTTACTATCAAAATCAATGCTCACTAGAAGAATGTCTAAATGGGTCATGATACTATCAGAGTATGATATTGAATATGTGGAGTGAAAAACAATTAAAGGCCAAGTCATCGCAGATCAGCTTGTAGAAGCACCAATCTATTCAGAGAATCCTCTCATCTCGGAGTTTCCAGATTAATCTATCTTCAACCTCAACATAGCTGACCACTAGAAACTTTACTTTGATGGCTCATACACGCAACATGGATAAGGAGCCAATGTCTTCTTTATCACCCCACAGGGGGAATACATACCAAGGTCCTATAAATTGGCGTTTCCCTGCACCAACAACATTGCAAAATATGAGGCTTTAACCATAGGTCTTAGAATAGTAGTGCAGTGGTGCATCATGGCCCTTAGGGTATATAGAGACTCCCAACTGATAATAAACCAAGTGAACGGTGAATACCAGACTAAGGATAATAAGCTCACTCCATACAAGAAACTAGTGGAGATTCTCAAGGAATCCTTTATCGAGATCACATTTGAGCATATACCCAGAGCCAAGAACAGAGCAATAGATGCCATGGAAACAATTGGATCCCTACTGGACATTCATCGCAACATTCTAAAACATGAATTCTTGGTAGAGCAACTTCTCATGCCTACATTCAAGGTACTAGAATCAAAATTTGTGTGCAAAATCATTGGTCCCGATGATCCCTAGTACCATGAAATTTATACCTACTTGCAAATAGGTGTCATACCTGTTGACTTACCCTCGACCTTAAAATGAACCTTTGTTAAAAAGGCATCTTGATTCATCATCCTAGGAAACACCTTATACCATAGAAGCATAGAGGGAACTCTATTATGCTATTTAAACACCGAGGAGGCATTGACCACTTTAACTAAGGTACATAATGACATCTGTGATTCACACTCGAGTGGAATGACCCTAGCGAAGAAACTGTTGAGGATGGGGTATTATTGGCCTACAATGGAAAGAGAGGCACACGGCCATGTTAGAAGGTGTCTACAATGTCAACAACATGGGGACCTCATCCATGCTCCAGCTTAAGAACTTCATCCCATCATCATGCCATGGCCCTTTTCACAATGGGGACTCGATCTCATTGGAAAAATCACTCCCACTTCATCTAATGGCCACATGTTCATCATAACAGCCACTAAGTACTTTACCAAGTGGGTGGAAGCCATACCCATGACCTATATAACTGGGAAGCAGATATCAAAGTTCATCCTGAACTATCTCATTTGCTGCTATGGTGTCCCACAAGCCATTATCTTAGATAATGGGACACCATTCAAAAATTAGGATTTTCACAACTTATGTGAAAAATTCAAAATCCAACATCGCTTCTCCACCCCATACTATCCCCAAGGAAATGGCCAAGCAAAAGCCACAAATAAAACCATTGTAAAAATCCTCAAGAAAACAGTCAATGACGCAGGTTGTGACTAGAATTTGCAGCTCAATCCCGCCCTCTGGGCCTACCGAACTAGTATTTGCACACCCACCAATGCCACCCCCTTCTCCTTGGTCTATGGATCAGAAGCAGTACTCCCCATTGAGATCGAGCTCTCGTCACTAAGAGTATCACTACAAAACCTCATCACGGATGAGGAGTACCGAGTATCGAGATTGAATGAGTTGGAGCTACTGGATGAGTGGCGTATAGACACTTTAAATCATTTTCAATTCTATTAGAATAGACACAAAAGGAGCTATAACAAGAAAATCAGAAGCAGGACTTTCCAAGTCAGAGAACTGGTACTAAAGGAGAATCAGAAGAATGTCCCAGATCCAAATAGTAAAGGAAAATTTGAACCCAATTGGTTGGGACCATTTGTCATCACAACAAGCTATAAGTCAAGGGAATATCTGTTATCAACACCCGAAGGGGAACCTCTGCAAGAGCCCATGAATAGCTCTCATCTCAAAATTTTTTATGCCTAATCTTTCAAGGTATGAAACCAAAAAAATAAAAAAAATCAGAAAATGTCCTGAAGAAATGGTTACCTTGGCGAAAACCTGGCAAATAGGCATCTTGGTGACAAAAAAAATAAAAATAAAATAAAAGCAAAAACTCCAAAAAATCAGAAAAAGGATTAAAAACAGTAAACAAAAAAAAATTGTCCTCTAGTGAAAACCACTCCAGTGGCACTTTGGACAAGTACCTTGGTGAAAACCTGGAAAACAGGTGCCTTGTATAAATAAACACTTTCCACCCACTAGGATCTTCATGGCTTGTTCTGCATCATCCATCCGTTACATTTCCATCATCCATTGCATTTGAATCTTCATCCATCACTCATCCACCCGCATCTGCACCATAGCTTGGTCCTGTGTTCATATCATGATCCCTCCTAGTACTACTCGACCCATCCTCAAGGTCAGTTTGTCTTGCCTTTATCAGAATAGTCTATTACATCACGCTGGGGGCATGTTCTCATCGGATTATATTCATGTATATTCTTGAAGTCATAACATCAAAAAATCCAAAAACATCAAAAAATCACAAAAATCCAAAAACATTCAAAACATATCAAAATCCCAAAACATGTCAAAAAGTCAGTCAAAAAGTCAAAAACAAAGTTGTCAGTCAAACTAAGGGTCTCTGAGCCTTGAACGTAGGCAAGGTTGATCTTTGATCATCCCTAGAGACACTTAGGTTAGTCCTTTAGGAGTCTGTCATAATAAACCAACATTTCATCATGTATATTGTCATCTGTAAATCGGTCAAGTTGTCAGTCAAACTACGTGGTCTTTGCATGTATAATGTAGGCAAGGCTAATCTGTTGATCAGCCCTTGAGGCCCCTAGGATAGGTCCTTAGGTTAGTCTCTTGGTCAAAATATCAGAAAACCCCAAAAAATTCAAAAATTGAAAATCAAAACATTTGCAAAATCTTAAAAATACCAAAAATAGCCTCAAAACATTCCAAAAACGTCAAAAACACCAAAAATATTTGAAAAAAATCCATCTGTCTCATCTCGCTTTCACTCGCAATAACATCAATTATAATAAATGATCGTCATCCTCAACCTTTGGTGAAACAATCAGAAACAAGCCTAGCTGGTAAAAAAAAGTGAAAACTCAAAATGTCAAGTCTTAAGTCTAAGTCAGTACATAAGCAAGTTGGTCAACTCTTGGTTTCGATAACCTATCATCCAATTGGTCCCATATCAATCATTTGAAAAAACACTTTGGATGAACAAAATGACATGCCACTATCCACTAACATGTTCTAGGATGTATCCTTCCTACAATGGGCATTATCTTTTGGCAATAGTTTTAGTTCTTATCCTTAAAAACACATTCTCTTTTGGTTAGCGGTATTGAAGAGCATCAACTTGTTTGTTTACTTTATCTTTGTCTTTTGACTTATCTTATTGTGCTCATTCCAAGGACCTCTCGATGATATCCGAACAGAGGATTTAGAGAAATAGGAATGGGGCAACGATCATTTTCTTTTTTGTTTGCTATGCTTATTGGACGTTCTTGTAATATAACCTTGGTGAATACTTGCTTTGTTGGATATGTACAAAGGGTGTTTTGGACAGGTTGTTGACTATTGCATTGATAGGTTGTACCTTTCCGTGTTTTTGTCCGAGATGTTTAAAACTTCTAAAGTACATCCTAGCAAGGTTTCCATATGTTAGGTATGAACAAGAATACTCCTATCTGTTTGTCAAGTCAAAGTCCATCACACTAGGTACAATGCCATTTTGGTTCTCTATACCTTGATGCATCGTACCATGTGTGTTATCAAACATAATTTTTTTTCCCTTTGAAAATCCCAACTCCTCAGCAAGTAATCATCATCATTTTCATATTCATCATCTTATGTCTTGTTGAAATGACTTCTCTTTCATCCCTTCTTTCTCATCACGCTAACAAGGTACTATGGCAGTTCATCATCATCATCATCATCATCATTGTCATCGATCCTGCATCCAAAAATCATTAGCATATTACATAAACATACTATGTAGGAAACACATGCATTGCATTTTCATCATCATATAAACATGTTATTATACACATTTTCCATAAATATGCACATCCCTTTCTCATTACATTGCATCCATTTTTTCCATCACATTGCACTCATCACATAAACCATCACATAACAATCATTTGCATAAACATTTCATAGTCATTTCATATTTCCATCTACTGCATAATCAAACATAATAGGTACAAGAACATTATAGATAATCCACCACATTATAAGCATACATATTCACATCACATAAACATCATAAAATCATCTCCCACAGTACATTCATTTTGCATAAAGCATCATCCTATCACTTTTCATTAACATATCATTTCATATACTATATACAATGCATCACATACATTACATTATCATTTAACATGTTTAGGATTTAATATATTTGTTATTCTAAGCATCTTAAAAAACCATCTCATTGACATCATCAATACATATCATATAAAGCACGACCATTGCATTTACACTACATTATATCGTCCATTAGTCATCTATATCATATATAACACCTCATAAATAACCACATCGCAATCGTTTTTGCATTTCATTGCATAAATCATTCCATACCATTATAAGCATAATAGGAACTTAAAAATCCATTACATTGAAAACGTACATCCATCCATAATCATTTTATGTAAGAATGGTTCACATATCATTTTGCATATACACCATAGATCATCTCGATATCATTTTGCATATTACATTTCATATCACATATCATATCATTTACATCAACATAAATAAATTATCATTACATCATCATCCATCCATATTACTTATCATACAAATCCATCTGCATATCATGAATAAACAACATAATATAAGATCTATCCATAATGCATACATCATCAAAAAAGAAATGCATCCATCGCATCACATCATAACATGATTGCATAGCATATAGAAATAGAACCATCCATAAAAGCATAAATAAATGATACACGTCACATCATATCAAAATCATCATCTCATATATATCATCATCATTGGGTAACTGTCATAGTACAAAAAATAATTGGATCACTGTACATGTCTGTCAATAAGTACAAAAAGGCCCAACGGGCTATCAAAAATGAGTCCATATGGTGTTAGAAACCAAGATTAGATTTGCAAACCAGAATATTCTTCTACAGAAGAGAAAAATAGAAAAAGTAGAGATTTGCAAGAAGATATGCAAATAATTATTATTCGAGAATTGATAATTACAAGATAATGATTTTATTTATAAAAGAAAAGATGCATAACCCTAATCTTATCTTGAGCAACAAGATAGCTCAAAAGATAAAGATGAGAATTAATTAACCTAGGAAATAAATAATACCTAAGTAAAGTTATGCAAGTGTAATTAAATATTAATTACACTAACACCCCCCCATAAGTGCAACTTAGGGAGAAACAAAGCATGCACCTAAAAATTAAGATGAATGCAAGAAAGCATGAATGGGTCCTGGCAACAAGGCCTGATTAGGTACCCAAGTACAAATCCAATAATGAGGTAGAGAATGAAAACCCAGTGGGACAAAACCCCCTACAATGAGATGACTGCTACAAAGAAGCACTGGAAGAACACTGTGGAGTAACACTGGAACCACAATCCGACAAGCAAGGAAAGATAACTTTGTCTACAAGAAACCAAAACCAGAATCATAATAATGTGACAACAGACCCAATGCCATGGAACACTGGAAAACTCACAAACTGGAACAACCCTGAAATTTGTGAAGCAACAGTAGATGAGATGATGAAAGAATCTGGAAACTGTGTATCTCGATGCCGATGCCAAACTAAGACTAAAATTCTTCCATGGGAAGGAGTACCATAAAGACTCTGGGACATTAACCATAAAAACATGGCCCTCAAACTGAGAAGGATCTGAACCAATGCAGATCAATAACCATAATCTCTCAACTGAAGTGTGAACCGATGAATCCAATATGTCAAGCAATAGAAAAAATGTGGCCAAAAGAAACTAGGAAACCAAATAACCCATGCGAGCTATCATCAAATCAAAAATGGATATGGAGATCAAAGTGAAAACTACACTCTAATCAGATTTATTATGCAAGAAACCCCCCTAATGAAACTTTATCTGAGTTCATTTATTACAATAACCCAACGATTGTAAAATGAGAGAATGCAAAACATGCATAAACAAAAAATATGATGATGTGGTACTGAAATTAAGTGCAAATATTCAAGTTTCACTTTTCCAACTGCCAAAACATCCAAGTAATCTCCCAAAAACCCATCGGGAAAAATATGAAATAATGATAAACTTGGGATAGATACATAAAAAAGTGCATGAAAAAAAAGATAGAGCTCCTTCCAACGTTGCAAAGAAGACAAAAATTGGAGATCGTGGCAAAAAGTTATGAGCTCGGAAGTCCAAAATGAAAATCTGACTTAAAATAGAAATAAATGTAGATAAAAAGAAAAATAATGGAAAATAAACAACACCACTATAAATTTCTTGGAACCAGCTTTTCGGCAATATCTCGTTTGCCCAATTTCCATATCGTATGCCCAAGTTATGACCAAAGGAAAAAAATTGCTCCTTTAGGAAAAATCAAGGCTAGGAGGGGCAAAGAGGGCTGTACGACTGGGTGACATCATGCAAACATTAGCACTTTAGGGAAAAAAAATTGATGGCCATCTGGCCATTGGGGCAAAAAAATGCCCTCCCCTGTAAAAAATTTGACGGCCGTCGGGTTCCTGCGCAAGGTGACAGAATATTCCTCCACAACCGCTGGTATATTCTTTCCTCTTGGAATATTCCTTGCAGTCAGTGGGTTGAACGCAGGGCTCCGGTCACCAATAGGACTGCTAGCTAGCATAGAAGGGCCCGCGGGGGCTAAGTGGTGGGCCCCCGGTCCTCCATATGACTGGGGCGGAGCGGAGGAGCCCGCGGGGGCTGCACAGGGCCAGCGGCAGCGGATGGGTGGCCGCTCGGTGGCCACCAGGCAGTGGATTTCTTCTGAACTAGAGGTACTGGCCCAATTTTCAAAAAACACATTTTTTTACATTTTTGAGCCTCAGACTGCGTGCTGGGGAGGCAGTACGGCCCCCTAGGCAATTTTTTTTTGCCTCAAAAACAACTTTCACCAAAATCGATGAAACGAAAGTTGATCTTAGGTTTTTTGGCCATTGCAAATGTGATGGTGACCTCTGTTTCTGCTCAAACTGCTCCGAAAAATTGGCTACCTCCAGAACTTGCAAAAAAACTCCCAGCTTGAAACCCTCACAGATCTGGCAAATAATGGCCAAAATCTGCAAAATAAAAGCCAATCCTAAGTTTTTCTAGTGCTCTGAATCCAATGGTGAAGTCCGATCTGATCCAAAATGCCTTATAAATGACCTCAAAGCATGATACCCTCGACAAATCCTGAACGAACCTTGCAATGATTTTCTCAAAAATCTGAGAAGGGGCTACAAATCAAGGCTCTAATACCATGTTAGAAACCAAGATCAGATTTGCAAACTAGAATATCCTTCCACATAAGAGAAAAATAGAAAAAATAGAGATTTGCAAGAAGATGTGCAAATAATTATTATTCAAGAATTGATAATTACAAGATAATGATTTTCTTTATAAAAGCAAAGATGCATAACCCTAATCTTATCTTGAGCAAGGAGATAGCTCAAAAGATAAAGATGAGAATTAATTAACCTAGGAAATAAATAATACCTAAGTAAAGTTATGCAAGTGTAATTAAATATTAATTACACTAACAGATGGCACGAAAAGTATCATCTCGATGAAAATGAAGTCTACCCATCTTGTTTGCTGCCTTCGCCCCTGTCACCATGACCCTCAACTAGTCTGTGGCTGGTCCGCTGCAGGTAATCTGTGGCCCACTCTGCTCTGGGTACGACCTGATGATAATGCATATAGTAATAATCTGCCTCCCAAATGACCTCCCTATAAGATCGAATGGACACTATGCTTTGGGAGGAGGAGGCTGTCATACTCTCCAACTACTATCTCTATCCTAGCTTTGTGGCCGCTTGTAGCTCTGTGGCCTGCCTCTACAAAATGGCTTGGTCTCTCTCAGCTCTAGCCTGATCCCTCCCCGCTGTCAAGGTCTAAACCTGACCCTGTAGCTGTGCAATCAGTGTGTCTCTGGGATCCAGTTGCCCTGCTGGCTGTTCTCATGCGGGCTGCATGTGAGGCTAACCCTCACCCTCAGCTTGTGGCGGTGCATCTGCTTGCTCCTGCTGCCTGGCTAACACCTGCTTCTGGTCTTGCATTTGAACATTGACCTGGCCTGGCTGAGCTGGGGCACCGACCGATTGATCTTTCTGTGCACCATCTCTCTGTCCTCATCCTCCCCCTCTACCCCTCATCCTTCACTGAGCGGCGGGTGCTCCCGGAATGGTCAATCGCAGGGGTGGATGAAACCAATCTTTGTAAGCCTGAGTAACCCTTGGATCTATAGGTCCCTAATTGTAAACCCATGGTTGAGCCACCAATTGTCAAGAGCTTTCCACAACCTCTGAGGCAAGAATGTATCACCCCCATGTGCCCTATGAAATAGTGTGGGAAAATATGGCCACATAGGCATCATCTGGCTGATCCTATGCCTCATCGAACTAGCGCTAAATGTGCCTTGGTAGATACATCTCCACCATGGTATGCTCCCAACCCTACATAAATCAGTCCTTACGAGCAAAGAAGATCTGTTGGGCATCATCGGCCATCTAGGGGGACCAAGGTATGGGAACCATGTGAAAACCTGCATCTCATCTAGGACCCTCCTCTAGTAAGGAATCCCGTGCTCGCCAGTATGTGTAAAGGACACACCACCTCTGTAGCACCATGCTAGGGGATCATCAGGCCCCATCAGTATTGCAATGAATCATGACCGAAGAACAACAATGTGCTCCCATGCTCACATGTGGAGGAGTGTAACACTTGCCCCGAGTGCTCTCCCGTCAAGGAAGACATACTCATGTAGATTCCTGTAGAGTGAAGCAAGAAGAACAAGCCCCCAAGAAAAATGAACTGGCCTGTCGTGCATCACCATGTGCTCCCAAAAAAGTCCCCAACCAGGACTAAAGTATCGGCCTTGTCAGTCTGGGGCAACAAGACTTGAAATAATAGCCGTAACCACTAGGCGGAAGGGAGAGGCCAGAGGCCTGTGATGCTCAAGCTCAATATGACCCTCGTAGTAGATAACGTCCTGTGTAGCGAGGACTATGTGACAGGCATCTCGTTTGACATCCATGTCATAAATAATGCGCCGCCCATGAATAAAAAATCTGAGGATCCACCACACATCCTCCAGGGTGGTGGTGGCCTCGCCAGTAGGAAGGTGGAACGATGAGGCCTCACCGTGCCATCTCTCGGCAAGCGCTGACATCATCCCAAGGTGGGTCCGCACAGGCGTTCCATATGCAATGAACCATAGTCCCATGTCTCGTAGTCGATCCTGATCTCTGTCACTGAGGTCTCATAGGTAACCAAAGATCTCCTGTGATTTGTGCTCTCTAGAGTATAGCTCCCTCGGCGTATCTTGCATTAGGAAATGTCACCATGTTAACATTTTTGAAAAATTTCATTCCAAGCGTTTGAGAAACCATCCCAACATCGCTATCTGTGAATGCGTCACAGTTTGAAAAGTCCAAAATGTGACGCTAGAGCACTAAACTCCAAAAGAGCACCATTGCAATGCACTTTTTTGTTGAGCGACGTAGTTTGTGAAGATTCCTATTTAAAGGAGCATCGCCGTGTCGCACTTTAAAAAGACCCCGCTAGCAGGGGCATGAGCATTGGAGTTTGAAATTTGTTTTCAAACTCCAAACTCCATCGCCATGACGCAATTTAACACCAAGCGACGCAGTTTTATTTTTGAGCGGCACTATATAGCTTTGCTGTAGAAGAGCTAAGTTTAAAATCAATAAATGAACACGAAAAATGAAAAATGAAGCTCAAGTAATGATCACTTATTGGTGCCCCAATGTCGGGTGGTCGCTGGTATGTCCAGACTCAATTAGAAATATGCATCTGGAGTTGTCGTTGCACCATCTTGTCAGAATGTCAAAGCTCAAATCTTAGAATTGCTAAAGGGATGTGTGTGAAAATGAATTGAAAGTGACCCCTCTGAGCCTTTTTAAGCCTAAAAATTAGGGTTTTTTTAACCCTGTTTGGCTATCCTGCTAGGGTTTTAGACTCTTGAACCTATTTTTGTCTAGTTGAGGCCTGTTTTACATCGTTTTATTGCATTTAAACATGTTTTTGGCCTCTTGGAGCGTTTTTGGACCTATCGGGCACCTTGTCCTCTTTTTTCACAAGATCACCCAAAAATGAAAATTTTTCGTCCAATCTCTCGAGGGGGAAATATATTGGCATGTTTTCTCTTCCCAGGTAGCAGTGGGGAAAGATTTTGAAAATGGAAATTTTTTGGCTTTGATCGAGACCGTTTATTCTTTGAATCAACGCAACAAATGCATTGCTTCAAAGAGGGGAAAAATGTAGACACATAAAATGTACTGATTGACATTGGACATCTGATCCTGACCACTAACATCATTTCATCCTGAATCATTCTTCGGTCTAGCCATTTAATCAAATACCTTTATCTGATTAATTTCATAAATATTCCTCTCTTAATTAAATAAATCAGTTATCTAATTAAGTCATCCTTTCTCGATAATTAAATTGACCATTATGATCTAATTATCCTATTTAATTAAATAATTAATTTTATTTGATTAAATTTCTAAAGTCTATCTATTAAATTAAATAAATTAAAACCTTATTTAGTTTAATATAACATCATCCATTTTAATTAAATAAATCAAAAGTCCTTATTTAATTAATCCTTTATCACATTATTCTCATATTTGATTCAAATAAATCCACAAATTTAAGTCAAATAGGTCACATCATTTAATCCCTTCATTAAATTAATTAACCTTGATTAATTTAATCTCTCCACATGTCCCATCCTCCATCTTTTACCACTTGCACATGAAAATAGAGTTATTTGATTTATTAAATCTCTATTTTCCTCAACAAGGCATCTTTTAAGGAATATTCTCTCAATTTGAATTCAAAATCCAAGTGGACTTTGTCCTTCCAACAAGGCATTTACTCCTCTTACAAATTCCTTTTTCCTTGAGCCAAGTGACATTCAATGAACCTTCTTTCCCTCTTGCATGTCATTTCAACAATTTCAAAATTCAAATATATGCATTTATTGGCACAATCCTCAAAATTTGCACATCCTCCATCCACTCATAGGTTGAAAAGTGACACTTTTCCATTGGCTAATTCTTAGTCCCACATTGCTATATTTTGGGCATTCATCCATCTTCTCATTCTATAAATAAGAGGCTCATCTCCTCATTTGATCATCCACAATTTGAGTAAACTTACTATGCTCAAATCATTAGCAACTTTCATCCATTATCATTGAGTTCATAGCTAGGTTATGCAAATTTTTCTATTGGAGCACTCATCAATCATCAACAAATTAGATCACTCTTCATCAACACTCATCAAGCTTGCATCATAGGAGTTGGGAAAGAGCCAATTTTCACATCAAATTGGCACCAATTCCCCCATGGGATCAAGAGTTTGCTTTATTGTTCTTTCATTTCCTATTTTAAAATTTACTAATGAATTTCATGGGGAATCCTTGTTCTTACTTGCATTTGATCTCCTAATGTGTTTGTTCATTGTGTTTTGCAGGTATTTGGATTGGGGTTCGACATATACCATTCCAAAATTCAATTTATATATATTAAAGTCTATAATTTTTATTGTATTAGATGGGCCTCTAGAGAAGTCTAGAGAGGAGGATGAGTGAGCGTACTCGACAACCACCAACATTACATGCATCTTCATCCAGGCGATAGTCAAAGACAACTCTCATGATCTATTTCCTTCCCCTAGTTGGAAATGACTATGTATTAGGGTCCTTTGTTGCATGCCTATGTGGAATTCTTGAACATATGTTTTGTATTATGGATATGTGGTCCATTTTATGTCATTTTTTACAAGCCTATATGAATTTATTGGATATATTGTATACTTTTATCGACCTATAACATTGTATGGCCTTATGGATTTTTAGTTAATACAAATCTTTTTTATCATTGTTATCCTTATTTGTACTACAAATGATTTAATTACATAAAGTTCATTGTTAGCAACCATAAAATTGTTACAAATATCCTAGGCCTCCTTAAGGGGGAAACACTCTTTACTTTAAACAATATTGGTAGCACAAGCATGTGAGTTTTTGAAGTCTTTGTCAGATATATTATAGATGAATTTGAGATCACAAGAATTTGGTAACATATTAAAACTAAAAATTATTATAATGCAATGTAATAAAATATTGTGATGTCCCGTGGTTTCCTTTTTTGGAGATTCTATCTTTGAGTCTTTTTATCCAAAATACTGCCCTAAGTGTTAAGTCATTACAAACTATCCTTGCACCTTTAATATGCACATTCTTGAATTTGAAAATTTCCCATCCATAGTCATAACCATAAGCATTAAAAACTATCCCTACACCTTTAATATCCAATTTCTTGACTATGTAACTATTGTCTCCTATTTCCTTGGTGCCAAAACTCATTTTTGATCCCTTTCTTAGTGGCACAATATTGAGAATCAATAAAAAATTGCCTTAGTTTATAACATTTATAAGATGTTTGGGTTGACCTATGATATTTTTGTATCTAACACCTTGGGTACTTGTTAAATAAATAAGCCCTTGCTCATTACCTAGGAAGAAGTGTTAGAACCCCTCTTCTAAAAATATAATGGGATGGTCACTAATTTTCTCACTTGGTATCTATGATTTAGCATGCCTACTCTAGTTCCTTTCTACTTCTTCCTATTTTTGACCCTACTATTCCTAAAATTACTATAGTTTTGTTGGGATATGGCGTTGTACACCATTGCATAAAATGATTTATTATAATATTGTAATTAAATAATTATTTAGTTGTGATGCACCTTGGTGGTATGGATAATCACACTAGGTGATTATTTGGGGACCACTTGATGTTGTATTGTAACATTGTATTCTTATTTAATGTGTGGGAGACATATGATAATAATTTAATATTGGGGAAATATTAAATAAAGTGATGTCTTAGTAACCAATATTAAATAAGGGGTTAGTGGCTTTGTATTCACATGGTTTTGTAGTACATGGTTTCACCTTACCACTAGTATTTTTTGTTAGCTTGTGACTATAAAAGCAAACACATGTTTAGTGGTTTAGGTTGGTTGTGGGTTGGCTGTCGTTATTGAGTCTTCTTGAGGAGTGCATTTGTGAAGCATGGAATGGGATGTGTGGATTCATGCTTGGACACATGAGAATGCATTCGAGGGATTGACGCTTCAGAGGTATTCATTGTAACTCTTGTATTGGTTTATTGCTAAATAATATGATGGAGTATGAATGCTTTTGGAGGCTAGGTTTTTCCCTCTTGAGGGTTTTCTCAGAGTATATCTTGTGTTATCTTGTGGCTTGTCTATTTGATCTATGCATTTTGGTTACTTCTATGCATGTTTATCTCTCATGGGTTATGTAGGAAATGTATTAAGATTGTGGGTTGAATGCAATATTTCCTAACAAGTGGTATCAAAGCTTTCACGGTTGAAGAATTTTTGTTATAACCCTAGTTTGAGAGTTTTTGCAAAGTTGACGTCATGGAAATGAATGTATGGTTTGAGGCATTACAAGATATGGAAAAAATGTTGCAGGTGTTTGTATGTAGTTTTGGGCTTTTGGGTTATCAATATTTGTTGGGTTTATTGCAAATCTGAAGTTTTCCGAATTTGGGTGAAAGAGGGTTTCTTGTTTTGAGTCTTCATATGAGAGTTTTGTAGGGGAAATTTCATAGATGACCTCTTGAGACAAAATGGACCTCATGGTTGGATTCAGGTTGGCCAAGAGATGAAGATTGATATAAAATTTGACCTATTTTGGAAAAGTTACAAGAAATGCAAAAAAAAATTAGTTTCAGTCCAATTTCGCCATGTGTAGAGAAAAATACTAAAAAAATTAAAATCTCATTTTTATAAAATTTTAATTTTTTTTTCTTGTGTTGGACTTTTTGAAAAATATTTATACCTACAAAATAAAAAAATTAAAAGGTTAAAGTCCTTTTGAAAAAAAAAACAAAATAAAATAATTGCAGACGGTGTAGAGTCTATAGACCCGTACCCGCTTGCGTCAGCCTATAGTACTAGTGAGTGCCAGCGTAGCAGTCCTTTATGAAAAGGTGTTGGCTTGTTTGGTTCATAGTTTAAACTTTGAATTATTTAAAATAAGTGTGGTCGTGTAAGTTTTTAAAAGGGGGGAATAAGTTCTTAAAAAAGGAATCTTTAATTTCAAAAACTTTTATTTAAAATCTAAACCATTCACCCCCTCGTGTTTTTGATGAATGATAATCAGGTTTTGAAGGGAACCTGAAACCCTATACAAAAAGGAATAGCGGCAGAAAAGATGAAACAATGGACTGCCCACCCAACACACCAAAAATGAGCTTATTACCAAAACATCAATAGACCATCAGTGAAAACAAACAACAAACCACAAAAAATAGTAGAGCAAAAAAGACTATTAGAGAAGTTCTTTGAACATCCTTTTTGCTTCCATATCCTTAAATTCCAACCTATTGTGCATCTCCATGATATCATCGACATCTTGTCCAGGGACCGTATTGCATTTCTTAGTTTTATTCCGAGTACACACACTCGGTCTAACTCCCAGATTCGTGGTTTACATTTCCATGACAACACTCTCCCCCCTATCCTTGCTCACGTGCTCATCAAACAATCCTCTGTCGACCCCTTCATGTTATTATCATTAAAACTTTAATTTTTAAATATCAATTGAAAAATACACTAGCTTTCACATTTGAAAAATTAAATTGATTTTTGGGGGTGGGGTCCACCAAAATTTTCCATATAGTCAAATTAGATAGTTTTTGTTCTCAAAGGCATAAATTTTGTCCACAATGTCTATTTTTTCAAATTCTTGTACTCATTGGAAAGCTAGTTCTGAGAACTACATAGTGGTATAGGTTTAGTTCCATGAGTTTTATGTTTTGACATGTTTTTGGGGCTTGGAATTCATCTTGTTTTCACTATTTTGAGCATAACTTTTGCATACAGAGTCAAATTTTCAATTTTGAAGAGGCATTGGAGAGAATTTGTAGTGTACTACATAGTGGTTTAGATTTTTTATCAGTTTGAGGAGTAGGTTGAGCTTGGTACTTGTTTGATCACTTTTAGGAGCTTGAGATTTGGGGTGTGATTGTCTGAGTATCCAAATGATTCAAGAGGTGAAACCTTGAGGGAGTACATATTTTTATATGTTATTTATGATGCTACAACTCATTATCAGATTGGTGCTTCCAGGTATAGGTTTAAAGGTGTTTTCAGAGTTGGGACTTTGATGGTGACATGTACATAGGTTTTATTTGGTTTTGAGGACATGGTTGGACATGGTTTGAGACTTGGAGTTTCGTATGGGTGATAGTTGAGTGCAGGTACAATGTTGGCTATGGTTATGGTGTCATGGATATGCAAGTACATTTGATGCATTGGCATGACATGATCATGTATTTGGTGTTTGGTGGTGATATGGTTTTATGTTAGGAGATTTTTCTTATCTCTTTGATGCTTATTTGGTTCCTTGACTATGAATACTCATTTGTGGACATGGTTGGAAAATCAAATCTGTTGTTTATTTTATGTTTGAGTCTTGATGTCTATAGGATTATCTTCTTTGATATCTTAGTTTGTAGGTTACTAATGTGATGATGAGTTTGCATGTTTCAGTGGTGGTAACTATGAGTTATGCAAGTGTGTGGGTTGGCCATTCATTCATTTGTAGTGGGATGACTGAGATGTGGACTACCTATATCCACCTAGTTTGATTAATTATTGTTGTAGATTTCATTATTTGACCTTGTTTGTGGTCATTTATGAATTGGTATGTTGTTTCAGGATTGAGAGGATGGATGGTTTGTAATGCCCCTACAAGGAACCCTAGAGGACAACACTACACCAGGTCAAAATAACAGAACAATTTTTTTTTTTTTTTTAAAATCAAATAACAATAGAATGTATAACATGATAAACTAATCCTAGGTCCTCAAGAGTTCCTTAAATGCGCTACTCACAATCTAACACCAATATTACTTGAAACATCTCATCAACAATAAAAGATGCACCCATAAGTTTCTTTCAGGACAAATAAAACATTGCACCCTTTTGATCCTAACTAGCAAAATTTCTCATAACATCAAATGCATTACCATTTTATTTTTCTTCACCCTTAAATTACAATTCACTTTCCAATACATTGTTAGACAATCAATATGTCAGAATGCTACATTTCCATAAAACACAACATAATTATGCACACAAAGCACACATTTTTCATTAGATATCCATCATTTACAAACAAGACATTCCACTTTATTTATTTTGTAACACTAAATATCATATCATATTCAACACAAGATCATGATTTTACACCCATTTAGAAGAATGAAAACACAATTTATCCTTTCATAAGTACTATATTCATGATTTAACATACATTCTTAACATACACACAAATTCACATCACTAGGAGTCACATCATAAGGCTACACAAGGGTCCATCTGAACATGGGTAAGCAACATACTAATCCATGATACATAAACCATGAGCCAAGAGCCAATATCTATCTCACATAATCCATACCTCACACTCAGTGGCTTGATGGTGTTAGGCCACACACACATGGTGAGACCATCCAAAAAAGACCACAATGACCTATCTCTTATTGTATAAGGTGGTTAGCCTCCAAGAGATACTCAACACACATAGGTGGGTAGAGGTTACTAGTTGTATAACAGCCTCACATACCCTCATCCTCAAGGTTCCCTGCATTTGCTTCCTCGTATACACTCACCAAGTCCGCCTCATATGTCCTTGGAGAGGAATCACAATACAACACATGGCAGACATAAAAAATAATAAGGATAAACTCGTTTAGCCACCAAAGTCATAAAGAAAGATCAAATAAAAAATTGAATTTCAACAATAAAGCAAGAAATGTGCAAAATTTCAACACTAAATCAGATGTAACCATGAGGGATATTGGAAAATAAGATCACAAGGTGTGGCTAAACCATCACAATCAATAGAAAATCATCAATAATCATAAAGAAAATACACAATCTTCAAAATTGCATTGTACAACACTGCGTGATTAGATACTAGCCACCAAATGAGGAAGGAGGGAACAATGTTAGGCTATAACAGTAGCCCTCATGTGTTGTAGAGGGAGCACACCATCCACATAGCTCTGAGTGAACTCCTTGGCTACACCCTACATTGCGTCATTGTGTGGCATGGACTAGCTAAGTGGCCCACACACTCCTTGGATACCCGCATGGGATGTGCACCTCAACCACATCCTGCATCACACCTCAATACGACATGGTCATACACTAGCCAGAGAAGGCACGTACTAGTCGTATGCCACATGACAATGTGTCTATGGCTCTGTGAAAGTAGGCATGCATAGAACACACCCTACATAGATACCTTGTGGAGAAGGCACACACATGTGCTCACCATAACCAAAGGTATACATGGCTAGGACATACCCATATGCTAACCAACCCAAACACTGTTAAAAGAAAACATGAGTATCCCTCTACAAGTGTACGAGGCCCCATTACGCTCACAACACAAGTAGGCTATCATAACAAAATGTCATAGTGCACCTTCACATGTCTATGCACATGGAATTGTGTCGTCAATCCTAGCTCGCTACCATCAATAACACGACATCATCACCAACACTGTGTCAGAAAATCAGTGAGGTATGGCATCATATCTATTGCATCATGTTGGAACACATGGAGATATGGTATATATAATGCATATATGAGTATGTCAATATGGGGCTACCCAAGCTTCACCTCTCATACGGACAAGGTTAACTTGCTAATTCTAGATCAATGCCCCTATAGGTGGCCAAACAATGCCAATTCAATGTCCCTACGAATTACCAGGAATATACTAACAAACCAATGCTGCCGTACTAAAAAACATGGGGATTAGGCTAGAACATATGGATCAAATACCCTAATCCATCATAAGGGGAAGTAGTGAGTAGTTTTCCTTAGGATTGGTTGAGATTGCTTTGCGTCACAATATGTGTACGATGCACACTCCACCCAAGGAACTTTGTGGCTGCTACTACCCCTTCATGGATTGAGGGAATAGAGAACCAAAAAGAAAAGAATTTGTGAAACTATCTTTTGGCTACTCTTATATATAAATTTCAACCACACGTGGGTTGGCCCTCAATTAGGTAACAAACAAACAAGCACACATAATGGTATGGTTAATACCACACCAAAAAAAATACGTGTTCCCCATGGATGGGTACATAGTATCACCATCCCATGGCACACAAAGCAAGTACATGGTATTCACAACAGTCAACCAATGCACAGTTACTGGTTTCTCACATTTACAGGGGTGTACAATTACATACACAATTCCATTACTTTTCATAAGATCACATACCATAAGTACATTTATTTCCATTACCAATGTAATTCATATCATTACATATTATCCATAACCCTTTATCAGTTTTTCTTTCACTCTACTCTTTTCCATATATCACATGATGCTAAATGTCAATGTCATGATCATCGTGATCACTTAACAACTCCACTTAAAACAATTCACATTCAATTTTATTCATTCAGTATAAAATTCTATCCTCATATGCATATGCAAACTAAATTTTCTTCCACACAATAAGAATTTTACATAAGCACCATGAATTCTCAAATGCATCCAAGAATCATTAATACTTTCACATCAACATTCATGCATCCAGAGTTCAACAAATTATACACAAGTTCCATATTCATAAAAGAACAATAATGATCCTCTACTAAACTCTTACTACTTCATGTAGGTCTTTCCTAAACAAAAACAACTCTTACTTCATCACAAGGTATTCAAATTTTCACAGAACAAAAGGATTCACATATTTTTCCCCAAAACACAATCCCAAAAGATAGACAATAATTCATTTACAAACTACCTACATACTTTTCCTTAGTCTATTCTAACAACCCTTTTACATGCAACATAATCTTAACATTATGAAAATGCACTGAACTACATAAGTACCTAACTGCACAAAATAACATCTTATCCTAATGCACATTTATTCAATCAAAATAAATATGCATGCCAACTTGTCAACAATTAATCTAAACCCACACCTACACTCCAAAACTAAATTTTCACTTTAAAAAAAAATGGAAGTCATGGAAATGAAACAAAGTCACACAAGAAAATAAACTAGGACAACAGAATGGGCTCATATGAAACTAGAGTACCCAGTGTTAGAACTTGGGCTATGATACTAGGTGTAACGCCCCTACAAGGAACCCTAGAGGAGAACACTACACTAGGTCAAAATAATGGAACAATTTTTTTTTTGTTTAAAAAAAAACAATAGAATGCATAACATGATGAACTAATCCTAGGTCCTCAAGATTTCCTCAACTGTGCTACTCACAATATAACAACAATATTACTTGGAACATCTCATCAACAATAAAAGATGCAAGAACAATCTAACATGCAAGTTCATTTTAAAGTATCATATTAAATGACCCTACATTGCTTTTTTTTTTTTTGGTCTATAATAAGGTTTATTTTATTGAAGAATGAAAAAACTAGATTACAAAGAAAATTACCAAAAAAACTCCAAATACAAACTTGCTAGAATCCTCCAAGTCCTAAACAATACCAATAACTACTTCCCAGGCTCAAAATTAAAACTTCCCACCAGAGATAAAGGCTTGATTTCAACAAAAAGTAGTACTTAAAGATAAAGACTCAAGAACTTTTAATAGGTCAAATTTGTAAAACTTTCTTTAGCCTTCCCTTAGTTTGGGATTGCAAGACCATATCGGAAGATTTCTTCTTCTCCTTCTTTGCTTTCTTCCCCATGACCATTTTCCAGCCATCCTCGATCCTTGCAACCTCCTTTTGCTAGTCCACATATGGGACCCGAGGACTCCTCCAAGCTCCACTATTGGTAATTTCTTGATGATGTTGATCATTGACCTTTCATTTTCTAGCATCTCTTGTTTGAGGCCTCCCACCACACTTTTTTTCCTGACAATCTGGAGTTGTAGTCCCGGTTTTGAATGTTGTTTCCTTGTCTTCATCCAAGGGACCTTCCTGAGATGATGCTATTTGAATATGATGCTACTCCACACTTCTTGCCTCCTGTAGTAGCAGTTCCACTTCCTAATTTGGCTCCTTAGAAGCTCGAATCTCCTCCTCGAATCCTTTCAACTGATATCTCTCTAGCTTTTTAACCTATTTCTCCACAGTGTAATGCTGGGTTGATGCCTCTTTCCACCAAGAGGCGGATTTGATAAGTTTGTGTTTGGCACACTTAGCTACTAAGTGCCCATTTGGTGGCAGATTTTACACCTAAAGGGAACTCCTTCATAGTCCAGTGGTTGTACCCAATAGCCCTTTGAAGATTTTAGGCAAATCTCCTTTGGGGGAACCTCGAATATATTCATTTCCACCAAGATCTGGGCGTAAGTTGAGTGCAAAAGATTTGAAGACCCTTTTTCCACCATTACGAATTTTCCTAAAGAGTTCCCTATTGCCTCCAAACATGCTTCAAACCAGAACTATAGGGGGAGATTAGGAAGTCTCACCCATTGTGGAATATTTTCAAACACTTCTGTGGCTAGGTTGAAAGCCGGGTGCCATGTATTTAACATCAATACATGTTTTTCCTCCTAATCCCAATGATAATCACATAGGATCTGGTATCTATCCTTTTCTTTTTCAAAAACAACAATAAAAAATCCTTTGGCCATTGGGTAAATTTGAACATACCCTTCCAACAGTGGATTCTAGTAGTCTAAGATCCACTCGTGAAGATCGGGCAGGCTTGGCCAGAAACCCCTAAACCTCCCAATCAGGCCCAAACCAATTTTTTTTTTCATTATAGGCCACCTCTTTCTCCAGCTCACCATCTATTTCCAAGGTGATTGAATCAGGAGAAGCATGGGTAGTAGGGACCCCTCCATTTTCCCCATTAGAATGACTATTTGAGATTTTCTTTTCCCTAGCATGCCCTAACTTGCTTTCCTTAATATTTGGCTTTTTACCATCCTTGAAAGCTCCCACGTCACCCAACATGGTGTCACCTTATTTTTACAGGCTTCCATTTACCAATGTAGGGACTAGAGACAGAGCTTGAGCAGATTGTTTATGCCCAACCAAAACAATAGCGCCTTCTAAAACATGAGCCATGTTCTCCTGATTTTGGATCGCTGAAGACACCCCTCCATTCGCATCATGACTATCACTATTTGAATCCTTTTTCACTCGTCCTCTACACTTTGAACTCTCTGTGTGTCACTCTTTGTTTGGCACCCCTGTCTTGATCTATTTTTGATGCAGATTACATTGGGTCGAGCTCTAATTGCTGAATCCTATAGCCTCTCTCCCTCACGACAAGAAGCATTAGAAACCCTAGTCTCTACGCGTTTTGCTTGATCGTCGCTACTAGTTTTTCCCCTGTTCAAACCCAAATCGCCACCATTTTGATCTCTAATATTTCCTGCACATTCTACTTGAGCGTGGCTACCATAATATCCCCCAAAGCTACCTTCATTGCATTGGAATCCACTAGAAAATCCCTGTGAAGCCTTCTCAAATGATTCCAAACTAGGCAAAACCCTAGTCGTTGCAATGACAGGCTGCACTCAACCATTTCCCTCCATCGTTATCATCGCCAATCACAATATCCATATTAAATTATATATAATCCTACATTACTTACTTCCATAATGTAATGGCTAATAACCAAACATTAGAATCATTTTCTAACTAGCTATCATATGAAAGAGGCCTTACTTAACAATACTTTTGACAAGATAAAATCATTAATAATCGTTACATCATTACAATATTTACAACATTGTTTCCCCTAGTACATGAGAAAAGATTACATTAGTTTGTAATAATTGATACAATGGAAACACAATCTAATATGCAAATACATGATAGGAAAACATCTCAACTAGAACATAAAAGAGAGTCCACAACTTGCAATGATCAATCAACATGCTCACGAATAGGCAACAAGAATACCCAACAAAGGAAAAAGCACCAACCTCCCAACCATGTGTAACCCTAAGGTCCACCCCTCACTCTAGGAGAAAACACAAGGCCCCACATCCAACAGACAATAGGAAGGAAACATACTAGCACAATCAAGGGCTATACAAGACTCCAACAGAACACTGCTAACAACACCAACACCTCCACAACACTTACATCATTCCAGAGGCACTCACCCAACAGAATGAGGAAATAAATCTGGGGAAAGATAGACTTCAATAGGGAGGAGTGTCATCACATATGGGTTGTCCTTGTAGATCTTCCTAGGCCTTGACCCCATCCTAGGTTATCCTGGTAGCCTCTCCCGATCCCTGACCCCCATTGAGAGCCACTTCCCTTACTTGCAACTAGTAACCCTACACATCAAGCAAGGTTTTGACCATCTTGCACACTTATCATAACCACATGAATCCAACATAAACAAGAAAAACACCCTTAGGGTTTACATTTCACACAAGGCACATAACCTAGAAGATTTCCAAACCATCTCCAAAGTAAAACAATCATAAGGGCCATTCACACAAAATATACCCCCTCCTACTAGGCTTTTGGAAGCCAACGTACTATACACATTTCCTAACCAACTTCACACAAACAACATCCATCTTAAACAATTAAGTAAGAGCTTAACCCAATAATCAAGACACTTGTCTAAAACAACAATTAATCATCACATTATATTCATGAAGACATTCCTTCAATTAAAGCATTATTACAATTTTATTATAAGTCGATAACCACTTAATTAAATGGATAGATTATTTACCACCAATGATTACATTTGCAAATAACTAAAATGACAGTATTCTAATTGATTAAATTACAAGAAACTTTACTAATCAGTTATTAAATAATCATAAAAACAATCAACATTTAATATTTACTCTAATAACATTATTAATAACCTATCTATCTACAAAGTAAATTAATTCACTCAATCAGTTACACGATTCTTTTTAATATTTTCATTTTAATAAAAGCTATTTGGTTAGATTCTTTTTATTAAATAATAATTCCTTATTCCTTCAAAACATCCTTTTAATATTTGACCCTAACTCTCAGATAATTCAATTCACTTTAGTTAAAATACTCATTTAATTGATAACATAGGTGGAGAATGAAACATCAGACACTTAAAATACGACCAAGCAAAGATAAAAATCATTAAATGGGTGATCACAAAAACAAAATAACCATAACCAAAGCATCAAATTAATGTGAATGCAAAATTTACCAATAAGGAGTAAATAAAAGGGGTCCACCAAATCACAAAATAACCAGAGCCGAAGCTCCAAATGTTGTCAATAGAAAAGATTTAAGAATGTGGGCACTTACCGTTTGATGAAGAGTTGACACTCATCGATTTGAATCTGGGCTGGATATTCTCACCAAGGAAAGAATCAACAAATCCCAATAACAATGGCATCCAGGCTCTCTCCACAGGTCTTGAAGTTCCGCTATACTATCTTTAATTTAATTGTTATGCTTGAATAAGAAATGATTCTATTGTGTGCGGATCTACATCTGCCATTAGAGAATCAGATTCCTCCCCAGAAAAGTAAAACATGAAAGGATATATCTGAGCTTCTTTATAAAAACTAGAACTCCAAATAGAAAGCATAGATGTCGTCCCTCCTTCCCTCTCTCCAAAAACCCCAAACCTTTTCAAGAAGAAGAAGAAAAAAGAATATGATTGTACAGAAAATTCCAACCAACTCGGGGACAGAGTATAGTTAGGTTTTTAATTTATTAAATCAATAGTCAATTAAGAATATTTCAATTAAAATCTTAACTTGGGTAAATATAATTGATACCCCAAATGGTAAAATCATTTACTATCGTTTATTTACATTTTATAGTTAATTAAATAATGTAACTTTATAATACTTTATTTATTCACCAAACTATTATTATTTATTAATTTATCATTACATTATAAATTCATTTTATTATTAACTATAATTATTTATTTATATATATATTTATTTAACAAATGTATTTAACATTTTATTTTAATGCATACAATAACTAAATGCCTTTGATCAAACAAACCAAATTAATTAACCCAAAAGCCCATTAGAGACCTGACCATTATCTAGGATCAAAATACAAACTTCAAGCAACCTTGATTGACCAAACTGACATAGTAACAAGGTGCCAAACCAAAACTCATCCTCTTTGAGGATGATGGCTAGGGTAGGGGACCTAGCATGTTATCTCTTGATCAATTGATCCATTGGGTTCAAGGCACACTCAAACTTGCTAATTCAGGTGGAGACGTAGCCTAGTACATGTTCACTCAAATATACAAATTAGAGCACATGTGCATAATAGTCAATGCACTAGGAAAGGAACTCTAGAAATCGTATATCGTTCCTGTATGTCCCCCATACTTCCAATGGTACAATGCCGCCTTTTCCTCATAACAAATAACATAGTATTGCATCACCTAACTATCCAATTAAATATCTGCATAGCAATAATAACATGACCATATACATCATACTCACTAAGGCACTAACACAAGCTCATGTCCCATCTTCATCTCCTAGTTCCAAAGCCAAACTACTTACACATCCACGGTGATAATGGAGGGGCACTGCATGGTTAGAGTACTTTATTAGTTAGGTGATGGACTTGTACCATGTGGTTTGATCACGATGTCATGATAGCTTGTTACACTCATTGGTTATATACTTTCAATGAGAAATTTTGACAGTGATGACTTGGCGGTGTTGGATTGGTTTGGTTTGTGGTGTTTTGATGGCGGTTATATGTATCTTCTTGTCTTGGAGATCTTGGTTTACTTGTATATTACTGACATTGCATTTGAGTGTGTGTAGACCTAGATGATCTTCATGGAGTGTATGGTTGTCATGATGCCATGTGTAACTTTTACCATGGCTCAGTGGGAGTTGTTGGCAGTGACATGGATGCATCATTGGGTATGATTATCTTCATGTGATTTGGGATATGTTATCTTGGTTTAGAGTGTTTTCTATTATGTCATAGTTTACTCTTGATACTAGTTTAGAGTTTGGAATATTACATGTTATGTTGAGAGCAAGATGTATGTTATGGTACATGTGATCTCCTAGGAGGAGATGGTTAGATCATGTTGTCATGTTTATGTTCCTAATTTATGATTGGAGATTTGACATTGATCGTGAGTGGTTCTCTTGGTATTGGGTACATTGATCATTTGGTTGATTACTTCATGATGGTGCTATGTTGCATTTGGAGTTTGGCATGGATTGATTAGTTATAGGTACTCATGGATACTTGGAGACTTAGGTGATGTTGGATTTCTCTTGTGATTAGAGACATTTGCTTGTGATAGTTACTCTTTGGAGGTTTCAATAGGAAGACTGAGGAGCTTTCACCTAGTCATGGACTAATAGAGGAGATTTTTCTTGGAGTGAGTCATGATGACTTAGTTATCTTGGAGGAGCATTCTCATTCCCCACTCTTGGTCTACTCGGTAGTTTATTATTTGAGAGGTATTTTCCCATTATATCTTTCAGATGTGTTATGTTTCATGCTTTGATTTCTCATGGGATTGAGTTGATTCATGGTGTTTTGGATACTCATTTGATGATTGGTTTAGAATGAGTTTATATGCTTTATCTTTCATTGTTATGGATCTTGAGCTATGGATATATAGTTTTGGAGGATTCATTTTGAGGGATGTTATGACATGGTTATCTCCTCGTGCATTTGAGTTTATGATATTATTCTTTGATGTGGATTGTTAGGAGATGGTTTATCGGATGATTTCTAGTTTTGGGGATGGTTAATTTGAGTTTTATCTTCTTGATTTGAGAGGCTTACATTGATTCATATATTGTACTTGATCTATGATATTGAGTGTTATGGATGTTGTTGAGGCTTTTCAGTTGGGGTTGTTAGGAGATCATACTTGACACAACAGTACAATTTTGAGGTGTTGGTAGGAGGAAATTATGGTTTACATTTTTCTCTCTTTATGGTTCCTTCCTTGGATGTTCATGTTCATATGTTTTTAGGGAGGATGGTGGCAATATGTGAGAGATTATGCAACTATTCGGGTTGCATGTGTGGATCATTGTTATTGTTATTGTTATTGGTACTTCATGCTTTGATTTACTTATCACACCTTGATATAGTGTTGATTGGTATACTTGATATGTTTTGACATTACCTAGATGCAGTGGGAGTTCCTGGATATGTATGTTCTTCATTGAAATATTTGATACAAGGAGCTTGTGGTTGTAGTTTACAGGTTGCATATGTTCTTGGTATGATTTTTCTAATGTATTGATACCTTGTAGGCATGGATGATTGGATGCATTAGTGTGTGTTGTGGATGCTATTTATGATCATGTGGGTTTTTCAATTGACAAAAGCTTGGTTAGAGCCTTTGTTATCACTTGGATTTGATGCTTGTGCTCATGGATTGGTGGATCTTCACCTTGAAATCTTCCTTTTCTTCCATAGGTGGCACGTTGGAGGATGAGAGGAGTTCTTTCTTGAGATGGTGGTCACTTTGTTCTTATTGCAAGTATCTTGATGGAGAAAGAAAGCATTGTGGAGATTCATGTGGTTTCATGTATGGCTACGATGATGCATTTCATTAATTGATCCCTTATGCAATATATACAAGTGGGAGAATGTTGGGTATGGTGTTGTACACCATTGCATAAAATTATTTATTATAATATTGTAATTAAATAATTATTTAGTTGTGATGCACCTTGGTGGTATGGATAATCACACTAGATAATTATTTGGGGACCATTTGATGTTGTATTGTAACATTTTATTATTATTTAATGTATGGGAGACATGTGATAATAATTTGATATTAGGGAAATACTAAATAAAGTGTTGTCTTAGTACCCAATATTAAATAAGGGGTTAGTGGTTTTGTATTCATGTGGTTTTGTGGTACATGGTTTCACCTTACCACTAGTTGTATTTTGTGTGAGCTTGTGTCTATAAAAGAAAAAACATGTGTAGTGGTATAGGTTGGTTGAGTGGGATGGTTGTCATTATTGAGTCTTCTTGAGGAGTGCATTTGTGAAGAATGGCATGGGATGTGTGGATTCATGCTTGGCGACATGGGAATGCATTGGAGGGCTTGATGCTTCAAAGGTATTCATTGTAACTCTTGTATTGGTTTATTGTTGAATAATATGATGGAGTATGGATGATTTTGGAGGCTAGGTTTTTCCCTCTTTAGGGTTTTCCCAAGGTATATCTTGTGTTATCTTATGGCTTGTCTATTTTATCTATGCATTTTGGTTACTTGTATGCATGTTTATCTCTCATGGCTTATGTAGGAAATGGATTAAGATTGTGGGTTGAATGCAATATTTCCTAACAAGTTTATTTGAAATTGGTGTTTGTGTTCTCCCATGTTCTTACTTCAATACCATCCTTTTCTCAACTTGTCTTCCCAAGGTGCATGATTCACTCATTCCTTCTCCTCCTTGATGTATTGTATAAGAAAACCATGTGACCTCTCCTTGTGTCCTCGTCCATGATGCACCTAAATTTTATTGGTAGTTATTGTTGCACCGTATACTCCATTTCTCCACCCTTTTCTCTAGGATATCTTTCTTATGTGTGGCATTGAAATTATCCCCATACATATATATCAATGAATTCTTGTAGATATCTTATTATATACCTAACTACCTCTTGGTAGTGCTTTCATTGATTTGGCTTAGCTAGCTCTCTCCAACATTCCAACGTCTCCTCCATGTTCCACTATATGTATCATCCTTCTCCAACTTCCTTACCTCCAAACATATTTCTATTTATAGTTATAAAAGCTTAGATTTTTCCACCTTTAGTTTCTTAGAAACACTTATTTATTCAATAATATTAGAGTATACTACTCTCTTATAGCTATAAATTATGATTCCTCTTATGTATTCCCTTCACCTAGTGGTTTAACCCTTATATTATTGATGCATCCAATTTTATATGTTTGTATTTTTCCTTTTCTTAACTCCTTTGATTCTATTGCATGCATCATCATGTTTCTTGGTATATAGCAATTTTAACCACTCTAGTTGTGTTTTTTGGTGCACCATGTAAGCTAGGAGCTTAACAACCTTTTTCCTCTCATGTACCCATTCCCTACCCTTGTGCTATCTCCAATCCTAGAGATAAAATCATTATTCTATTACACTATCATATAGCCTGGACTCTCTATGAAATATACATTTTATATGTCTTCAAGATCCTTTTATGTAAAATCACACTCCATGATCACCAACACCCACAATACTAGCTCCTCAAGATATTTTTTTCCCAAGAGTATGTGTGCTTAGACATGACATCCTCCTCTTGCTACATTCTTGTTTCCTGCTCCTGTAACAAAACCATTTATATATTGATTATTCTAGCCTTCATGTTCATGATCTTCACCTTGATTTCTAATTGACTTTCTTCATGTCATGTTCTCTAGAACCATCTATTCATGTTGGAGAAAACATTTCCTATGCACCTTCTTCCTAAAAAAATGTATGATATAATATGTTCCCATTATTTTTTATTGACAAATATAAATTTAAAAAATAGTCTACTAGAGTCCTAGACACCTTCTACCCAATGTCCTTTATGATGCACTTACTAGAGAATTTTTATTTGACTATATTGTATCAATATTTTAAAGAACCCTCACTTTGTAACGTCAACCTTCAATCATTAGACTAGACTTGAATCTTTCATTATCTAAAACCTCCTTCCACCTTTGTATTCCTTCACTATTTCTTTGTTGATTCTATACCTTTGTATTTGACTAGCTATAATCAATACATTTTTGTCAAAAACAACACATCGCAACTCCACCCTTAAATAATTAGATTAGGATTGAATATTGTGTTATCTACAACCTCCCATATTTATATCCATTCACTATTTTTTTTTCTTTTCTCTTTCCTCTATGAATTGATACTTATAGATTTCACCTTCATTTGTAACCTTAGTGCTCCCACTACTATGAATCTCTTGTCATAATCCTAGATAGGAACCTCTACCATGGAGCCAAAAATCACAAATTTATAACCTAATATTTGATATCATTTTATACAATTTCCACTAGAGGTCTCAATTAAGAGAGGCTTAGTGACACAACCCTTGAAGGGCACACAATATACTGAGAGGGGGGAATGGATCGGTATTATCAAACCTATTTAATTTTTTTTAATTCAACAAGTATCATCAAACATGAATCAAAGTAGCTACTATCAATCAAGCAACACACATACATACATTCACAAAATAAACACCAGGTATATGTGGAAACCCAAAATGGAAAAAACCATAGTGAGAAAATTCACTTGGAGTTATTGTCAAAATGTAGCCTCATAGAAATAATAAATGATTTACAATCATGAAGTAGGAATTGACCTACTAGAGACACCAAATCCTTGCTATATTTGTAGGCACCAACTTATTGGAGACACCAATCCCCAATACAAATATTTGAGCACCAACTCAATAGGTAAGACACCAGTCCTACCAAATTATAAAGATAAATCTTTTGGAACTTCAATTCTGATTGCACAACTTACACAAGATACGAGCTTGCATCAGACACTCTCCTACACACCTTATTATCTTCTAATACTGGCATACAATGGTTGAGATGAAACTCCCATTGAATTATACTTGCTCACACAAGTTTACACTTCCACACAAATTCACTTCCATTTCCACATCAAGTGATATCTAGAAATATGATGATTATATATCTCATTACATTAACAACATTTCATGTCGACCAGGGGTCCGCAATCAACCAAGTTGACATAAGATGGACCTAAATTCAAATTTACATGAAATGTGTAGTAGGTAGGTCCTAAATAATTTTTTTTCCCCCCCAAAATGAACATGATTCCATATGCTTCTACACGAACCTTAACCTAGACCTATTTCAACATCCCACACTATCTTTGGAGGTCCCACACTACAAGCCATTGCAACACAGTCCCAAAACATTCATTGGTTAATTAACCAATACAATGACCCAACTGTCACTTCAAAATTTTTACATGCTAAACATAAACTTAGAAAATTTGGAATAAGATAGAACAAGTGTAGACATACTCTCCTTCCAAACCACATACCAAAACATGCATATAAGAAGAAACATTGATCATGAATATGTTGCTAGAGAAATCTCTCTTCTTTGAGTAACTAACCTCCAACACTATGGATTACTTCCATCAACAAAAGATACAAACATGATATTGCAAGAACACTACAACAGTCTTCTTCATTGTACTCAAAATGTACTGATATGATAGTACGATTCTCACTGATATGCTAAAATCACTCCTTTGATGTTCAAGTATGACTACATTTAATTCTCATTGTTCAACTAGCATTACTCCTTAGACATCAATGTGCACCTTTGAAATTACTCCTTTCACATCAATGACAACCTATGTTCAACAACCTAATCATTAATTAACACATACAATGGAACAATAACACACAATATGCAAAATAAAATGTTTCATTTTTTTAATTATGAAGGTTTTTTATAGACTGAAGACAAAAGCTAACTAAACCAAACCTTTAATAATGAAAAAAAAAGATTGAAAAGTAGACAATAGGGATCTTAAGAGAAATCGTTGGCATAGTGTAGTGCAAAACATTCAAGAGATTTGGGGTGAAAAATAGAACCATGCCCAACATAGACATGTTGGGGTTGATGGTTTGGCCCCATGACACACAAAACAAAAATTAGGCTACCTTGCAACTTGACATTACATGCATTTGATAGTTTTTGGGGCAGAAATTTTTTTTTTCACCATGTCCAAATGGTTTCGATTGTTCAAAATCTAAGAGGTTGTTATAGAGGGGCTTCACATGTACCTATAGGTTCAAATAGAACATTTGTATGTGTCATTGATTCCAAGATACAACATGTCAAAGTTCAACAATTTTTTGCACTTAGGGATCTTAAGAGAAAGCATCATCATAGTGTATCCAGAAATGTTCGAGAGAGTTGGGGTGCAAAATAGGACCATGCCTAGTGTACAAATGCCCACTCAGACATGTTGGTGCTAAAGGTTTAGCCCCATGAAGAAAAAAATAAAAATAGGCTACCTTGCAACTTCACATTGCATGCATCTAACAGTTTATGGGGTAGAAAAAAACTTTCGCTATGGCCAAACGGCTTGGAGATATGAAAAAATAAGAGAGGTTATTGTAGAGGGACCCTACGTGACCTTGTACCTTTAGAAAAAAACATTTATGAACACAATTTAGAGAAATAACTTGTCAAAGTTCACATGTTTTTGGCATTTAGGGCTCTTAAGAGAAAGCTCCGACACAATGTAGAACTTGGAATGATCAGACATGCTAGGGTGCAAAATAAGAGATTTCCTAGCATAAAACCACCCACTTTTATGTGTTGAAATTGTCTACTTAGCGTGATGACAAATAGAACAAAAATTATGCTACCTTGCAACTTTCTCTTCAATGCATTTGACATTTTTTTCAATGTGTGAAAATTATTTCCATGACCAAATGGATTGGAGATATGAAAAAATGATAGGTTAATGTAGAGAGAACCTATGTGATTCTATACCTTCAGATGAAACACTTCTAAGTTCCATAATTTATGAGAAATAACTTTTCAAAAATTTCCACTTTTTTGGCACTTAGGGCTCTTAAGAGAAAGCACTGGTACAATGTAGCCTAGAATAATTTGGAATGCTAGGGTGTGAAACAAGACCTTCCCTAGCATATGCCAACCCATGTAGAATTTTTGGTATTGTTGGTTTGGCCACATGATGAATAAAACCAAAATTATGCCACCTTGCAACTTTCTCTTGAATGCATTTGATGTTTTCTTCAACATGCAAAAACTTGTCACCACAACCAAATGGATTGGAGATATGAAAAATTGAGATAGGTTATTGTAGAGGGACCCTAAATGACCCTATAAATTAAGAAAAAACATTTCTAAGTGCCACATTTTCTGAGAAACAACTCATCAAAATTTTCCACTCTTTGGCACTTAGGGCTCTTAAGAGAAAGTGTTGGTATATTGTAGCCTAGAATGATCCGACATGCTGGGGGTGAAAAAAATGACCTTTCCTAGCATAAAACCACCCACCTAGACATGTTGGAATTCTCGGTTTGTTCGAATGATGAACATAACAAAAATTATGCCACCTTACAAACTTTCTCTTCAATGTATTTGCCGCTTTTTTCAATGTGCAGAAACTTGTCACCATGACCAAATGGATTGGAGATACAAAAAAAATAAGAGAGGTTATAGTAGAGGGACCCTATGTGACCATATACCTTTAGAAAAAATATTTCTAAGTGCCACAATTTTTGATAAAATTCTTGTCAAAGTTCACCACTTCTTGGCACTTAGGGCTCTTAGGAGAAAGCACTGACACAATGTAGCCTGGAATGATCTTAGCATGCTGGGGTGCAAAACATGAATTTTCCTATCATAAAACCACCCACCCAGATGTTTTGGAATTTTTTTTTTGGCTTCATGATAAACATAACAAAAATTATGCCACCTTGCAACTTTGTCTTCAATGCATTTGATGCTTTTCAGCATGCAAAAAATTGTCACCATGACCAAATGGATCGGAGATATGAAAAATTGAGAGGTTATTATAGACGGAACCTACATGACTATAAATTTAGATGAAACATTTATAAGTTCCATGATTTCTGAGAAACAACTCATCAAAGTTTGCCACTTTTTGGCACTTAGGAATATTTAGAGAAAACGACAACACAATGTAGCTTGGAATGATTTGATATGTTGGGTTGTGAAACATGACCTTTCTTAGCATAAAACCACCCACTCAAGAGTGTTGGAAATTTTGGTTTGGCCGCATGATGAACATAATAAAAATTATTCTAGGTACTTCGCAACTTTCTCTTCAATGCATTTGATGCTTTTTTCAACGTACAAAAATTTGTCACCACAACCAAATGGATTGAAGATATGAAAATATGTGAGAGGTTATTGTAGAGGGACCCTACATGAACCTATACCTTTAGATAAAAAATTTATAAGTGTCATAGTTTTTGAGAAATATCTCATAAATTTTTTCCACTTTTTGGTGCTTAGGGCTCTTCAGAGAAAGTGTTGACACAATGTAGCTTGGAATAATATGACATGATAGGGTGTGAAACATGACCTTACCTATCATATACCCACCCAAATGGATGTGTTGGTATTGTAGGATTTGACATATGACAAACATAAAAAAACGTATGAATCTTGATAAGTTTTTACTAAACACATCTCATGCTTTTTGTAACATTTGAAAAATTGTCGCCACAGTCAAGTGGATTGGAGATTTCAAAAACTAAGAAAGGTTATTGTGGAGGGAACCTAAATGACCTTGTACCTTTAGATGAAATGTTTTTAGGTGCCATAGTTTATGAGGAATATTTTTCCAAAGTTTTCCACTTTTTGAAACTTAGGGATTTTAAGAGAAAGTGTTGACACAATGTAACCTACAATGTTTGAGCAAGATGGAGTTTGAAATAGGACCTTATCTACTATAAAACCACCCATGCAAACATGTTGGAATTGTTAGTTTGGACCCATGACAAACTAAATGCAAATTTATGTCTATCCCAATAAATTTATGACATTCCTAATGAATTTATGACAATCCTAATGAACCTTAGGCCATTATAGTAAATTTATGACAGTTTAATGAACCTATAATCATCACAATATCAAGTTATGAATGCCCTAATGAATTTATGATAGTCCTAATGAATTTATGACTGCTCTAATGAACCCATGTATTTCCTAAAAACCTTATAAATTGCTAAAATAAGTCATTTATTCTTTTTGATAAATCAAAAAGTATCCCCAACTCATATTCACATAAACCCTTCTATTTTTGCATAAATAAAGTAAAAAGATATTTTATATCGTGTTAAAGTTCACCAAACTATATCTAAATGACACCCTTGACATTTAAAGTTCATTTTTATCATTCCCTTAGGCCTTAATGCATTTAAAACTCATAGAAAACATAAATGCATGATAAAAACTAATTAAAAGAACACATGCAAAAATGCACTTATTATTTTTCATGGATAGGGCTACTAAATCATGAATATTTTAAATAGTGAAGAATGGTTAAATTAATATCAAGTCTTAATTACTCCACATGGATCATTATGAGTTACAAAAATAGTTGCAACCTGAATGAACACATCAAGTTTAATTTCATGATATGATTAAATCAAGCAAACATAGAACAAACAATATGAATGCAAATCAAACAAGGAATATATCCCTTTTCTAATCAAATTGTATACATCCAACAATATTCTTTGAATTTAGCATTATAAGGTTAATACAAGATGCACAAATATACTAAACATAATAAAATCATTAAATAAATATTATGTCTTGTTACCCCACATGGATCACAATGAGTTTTAAAACTAGGAAAAACTAGAAACAAATGGATAAAGGGGTAAAAATAAAAGTCCAAAGAGGGTTGAGTTATGGGATTTTTAGGTCCAAAGGGATGACCATGTTTGGGTATTAAAATGATTGAAAGGCGTGATTTGGTAGTAAAGGAAGAAAAAAATAGAAAATAATCCATTAGAGATGAATGGAGGATGGTTAAAATAGGTTGAGGAGAAAGTTTCAAGAAAAAAAGCTAGGTTGCACATGACGAGGGTTGACAACTAATTCCTATATCAATTGGTTGGTAGAAATGATGGTAAAGAGGCTATAGAACATGTGGATTAATCATGAAGAGGATGAAACATAAGCTATAATAACGATAATGGATTAATAAGATAAGATTGTAGAATTTAGTAGAGTGTACATTTATGACTTGATAAAGGACTATAATAAACTAGATGTAAGCATGAATTGTTTGACTAGATCATTCTGAAACATAGAAAAATAGGGTTGGGGGTTCAAACTCATAGGGTTTTATAATAAATTTGGAATGTTTCACCAAAATTACTATAAATAGAAAAGGAAAAATGGGGTGAATGAGCTTACCTATTCATCTATTTCATTCAGGAAATGAGATCCCTCAATTTAAAATCCACTTTCAGCCCTTAAGTGAGTGAATTCTTTGAGGAATCTTACAATTTCCCTTTTTGTGTTAGGATGGGGGTCTAGGTCAAACAAAACTTTGGGGAGAAATATTAAAAATATAAAATCAAATCTAAAATGAAATTTATCACTTGTATTTAATAGATTAAACATAAAACTGAAGGAACCTACAAAGTTTCTAGAAGATATGCAAGAGATAAATGCTATGTACCTCTCACAAAATGGTGTTTTTAGAAGCTTTCTGAGGACTCATTCACACTATAGTGAATGGGTCCTGGGTAGAGCTCTCCAAAATATGTTTCTGGGTCCTTTGATACTATGTTTGCACTTCCAAATTATCAATTTTCACAATCAGACAATTAGAAATAAATCCAGGATATGAGTTTCTGTGAAATGACAACAAAGGTGACAAATTTGACAACTTTGCAATTTTACACTTTTGATATCTTCAAATTTTCTTCAACTTGCAAATCTACAACACATAAAGAGAGGGGAAAAATGTTTGTTTTTAGTGAATGGGGGTTTTTCTTGGTTAAACACCGTTTTGGTAATCAAACCTTGAAATGAAATGAAAAAGCATGAAAGGAATCATAAATGAATAACTTAGTGTCAAAAATCACCAAACTCTTGAATAAACCTTGGAATGTAAATCAGTAACTAGTGTGAAATGGTTTCAATGGATGTGGATCTTGAACCTTGAAACTTTATTTGAAACAATTCTTTGAATACTTGAATGGATCATGAACTCTACATCACCATATTAGCTCCAATAACATGCATGATGCAAGAAGAATTTGACATGAAAATTGGATCTTGATTGCTGCAATAATTATTCACTAAATATGCTCCTGAATTTCTCTTGAAGTTCTTTTGATCTCATACACTTTCTATAGAAATGTCCACTTCAAATTGCTAGGTGAAACATAGTGAAATAACCTTATATTTATATGTATGTATCATTAATTTCCCGAAATTCAAATAAAACAAGCCGACATGTGAATATGGATTTGGATGTGTTAAAATATCACCAAAAAATTTTTAAATTTAGGTCCTAGGTCTAAGTGAGGACCCATTCTCCCATGGGTGAATGGGTCCTAGGTCACTCACCTAGGACACACATTGCTCAATGAGAAGTGTTATGTTTAGGCATTAATGAATGTTGGGTTTCCTCTTCATAAAATGCAATTAATTAGGCTTGAATTTTAATTAAAGGGGATAATTAAGGAAATTAAGCTCAATTAATTAAAGGATCCCTAGATAAGTGTGAAAGTGTAAAGGGGTGTACTTTATAACACCAAAAATAAGGCACAATTAAGTCCATTTTAATTAATAGGGCCCTAAACTTAATGTGATTATTTAAAATACATATCACAACACTAAATTAAGGCATAATTAAGTTCATTATAATATTAATTCCAAATTAGGTGTGAAAATGTATAAGGGATACATTTTTATACACTACATTTAGCCCCCACTTTAGTGAGAGGACAAGCACTAGCGAAAACTCACACTAAAGTATACATTCAAAACATATGTATGCAATAATGATAAAGATACTCAGTCATACAACATCAAATAATAGAAGAAAAAAAGAGGGTGGATCAAGCCTCAACTATCCAACACGATGTGGAACACGTCTCAACTGTTTTTCCAAGAATTTTCACAAGAACTTGATGTCCACTATGCAAACAATGTGTGTGCTCACTCCAGTCTAATGGAAATTAAGGCCATCTAATAGGTGATCCCTCAATGGGTGAAAAATGAGAGAATATTATTAGGATCCCACACCATATCAAAGCTATCCCTTTGACAACTTCAATAAGGTACCACAAGAACTTCGAGCTTCACAAGGCCTAACAAGCTGTGTTATGCTAAGAACTTATGAACAAGGTAAGGATCCATTGGCAAGCAAAGTGTGTTATGCTTGGTGGCCTTGAAAGGGGTTCGAGCTTCACAAGGTTAACAAGTTGTATTATGCTAAACACTTATGAACAAAAATTCAAGTAAAGGTTTGTTCAAAGGGACTTTTCTTATTTCGTGTAAGGTCTATTCTTAGGGAACATCATGCCTAATGTCTCCAAGAGAGGACACGTATAGGATAAAAGAAATATCATTCTATTGGAGGACATCAAACCCAATGAAAGCACCAAAAAAACACACATCACAAGAAGAAAGAAAATCACACAATGAAATATGAGGATGTCAATTTTTTTGAAATGATAATGCCAATGTATGCCCCCACTTTACAAAAATTTCTAGCACCATTGCTGTGATAAATTTTCTTTAAATTAGAAAATATCAATGCTAATAAATAAAGAGGACATGAGAGCTTATTTGAAAATACATATGCCAATTCATATGTTCCCAGATGAAGCTACATCATGAAAAAGAGAGGAAGGGGTTGCCCCCAAAATGAAGTCCCAAAACACATAAGGGATCTATGGATTTGAGGTCAGTATATCTTTGCTCCAATGTTGTTATAGAGATAAGAAACATTATCATTCCCCAAATACTCGTAGAACAAGAATAATGAAACAAAGAGAAAAAAACAAATAGAAATATTTTGGGTGAATATGGAAAAACCTAAATGTCTCAATGCCTTGCGTAATCCCAAAAGGAAAAAAACAAGAAAAAAGCAAAGGACATTTTTTATGACATATAGAAGAATGTAGATACAAATAGAGGAATGCAGATGAAGAGAGAGATACATGAAGTATAATAGTATAGGGGAGATCAAATTACACACATGCAATCACACAAAGAACATGAAAAAAAGAACAAGACTAGCAAGGCACATGCAAGTCAACCTATAGCAGGTCGTTCACATCCCAATCTTGATCAGTATATGTGAAAGGTGGATAAATAGCCAAAGGGACAACATCAAGTGCCAAACTAGGACAAGGATACCTAACCCCTTTCCCCCAAGGAAAAAAGGTGATCCAAAAATTTATGATGGTATGTTGCTCCTTGTGAAAGGAAGATATGATTGCATAAATACAAGTTTATACCCTCATGCATGGTAGTGAATATGCTATGATACTACAACTACCACATGACAAGGAGAAACAACTAATGTTATTGATTCTAATGAGTAGACATAGTATTCATATCTAATGATATATTCCCACATGTAGTATCTATTAGTTCAGGATGCACCAAAGTTAAAGTTGTCTTAGAAGAATCTTTGGTGATAGTGTTGATATTGAGTGAAGGATTTTTTGATGATTTTGTTTCTTTTGAAGGACAATAACCAAGAAAACTATTGGTTTCTTATGTATTAGGCTCTATGTATTTGGTTTCTTTTGTATTGTTCTCTAGCACCACATCCTTTTCCACTATAACCAAGTTGTTTCAAAAGTTTATAACCTCATCCATAAATCTTTTTCATTTCTTTTGGATTCGGTGGTTGTTCATAATAAAATCCATGAGTGGACAATGAGTAAGGTTCAATCTTACTCTTATCGATTCCAATCTTATCTAAAAGGTGCACACTACACATGTTAAGGATTGAGCTATTGTTAAAAAGGGTTCTCTTTATTCTTTTCTATTAATAATGGCTATGATCATGAAAGCTTCGTATTGTTTTTGAACTTCCAAGGTGGGTAACTCACTTTGGTGAAAAATAATGTCTAGATTAACCTCATTTACTCCTTGAACTAGGGATTCTATATCATTTGTATTTTCACTGGGGGAACCACAACTTGTTGTAATGCATTTTGAAGCATATTATGATAACTAGGTGAGGCTTGAACAAGATCCCATAAGGATATCTTAGCAAGACTAATTTTAAGCTGTTCAACAAGGTGATAATCCTTTACAGTATGTAGAGGAAAATGAGGAGCACTAGGAAAAATAGGTTGAGGCAATGGTAATGAATTAGCAGTGGTTTGTGGTTACCTATTGTTCCTTGTATTATATGTGTGAGCAATAGTATTATAACTTGGTTTTTATGAAACATTGTTACTATCAACTTTCCTTTTAGGTGTTTCTAAGATAAGCACAAGTTTATTTTGAACTTGAGGTTGATGTGAGGGTGGGTAGATGATAATAAGTGGCTCAAAGATCGCTTCAAGGGATATCTAATGTGAATAACCTCAAAAGACTTATCCTTATTTTGATGATCTCTTAGTGAAGGGGAGTCTAATGTCACTTCATCATCTTCATCTAAGGAATCCACAATACTATTGTTTGAAAGACATGTATCCATTCTATCATTTTCTTCACCATGATATCTACCCTAGTAAGAGAGCTTTTAGGAGAGGAGGAAACAAAATTTTGTTCACATTCCATGGTTAGATTTTGTAAGATAGCTTCATCACAATTAAGGGAAGAATAAAGAGAAGAATAACTATGATTTTATTTCTTACCAATGATAGGATACTTTCATTCAAATATGTATTTCCAAATGGTAGGAGCATTAGGAAATGGAGAAACAAGATTCTCATGACTCTCAATGAGTGTATCTTCTAACACCAAAATATCTTCTTCACAAATGGGAGAGATATTAGGAGAAGAACAAATGTGATTATCATAGTTATCTATGATTACATCTCTTTATCCTATAATGTCCTCCCAAGTAGGAGAGGTAGGAGAAAATAAAAAAAAAGGATTGTCATAACTCTCAATCATTGGATATTTTAACACCAAAATATCTTCTTTACAAATAGGAGAGATTTTGGTAGAAGGAAAAATGTGATTGTCATGATTGTTCATAATTGCATCCTCTTTCACTAAAGCATTCTCACAAGTAGGAGAGATGGTGGGAGATGAATGGATAATAGGTAAAGTAATGTTAAAAAGCATGTCAATGATCTCATCTTCTTGTGTCATAATATCTTCCCAAGTAGGAGGAGAGGGACAAAAAAGACTTTCATGATTCTCAATGATTGTATCTTCTTTCACCAAGACACCTTTTGAAACATAGAGAAAGGGAGAAGGCTATGAAGTCTAACCCCCTTTTTTAAGTTAGGGTTTCATTCAAAAGATGAGATCCAAGAATCTTGAAATAACTATCAACCTCAAAGGTGAATTAAGTCAAGATTTAGGGATCTTGCAATCTTTCCTTTATACAAGGATGAGGTGGTGAGCTAAATCACAACTTGAGGAGAAGGAATTAAAATAACATGAAAACCCTAATTCTAGGTCTAACACATGTAATGCATAAATCTAACACAAAATATAATGAAATTGTAACTTTTCTGGGAAAACAAGAAGGAGATAATGCTGTGCACCTGACCAAATATGACTTTTCTAGATCACTAATAGGGACTTATTCACCACCAAAGGTGAATGGGTTCTGGTAGGCTTGTTTAGGGAGCTCTAAACTTGAAACAAAAGCTTGTACAATATAAAATTTTCTTCCCTTCAATCCCTAACAAGGACTCATTCACCACCAAATGCGAATGCATCCTGTTACATCCTTCTGGAACTCTAAATTTGATCTACAACTTCCAGGTCTACTCTTCTTCTTTGCACTTTGGAATTCTTATTTTCAGATCTGGATTTGTCTATAACCTACAGAAAAATTTGGTATCTTGTTGGTGGATAGGGGTTTACCTCAGTCAAACCCCTTGTTGGTAGTTTTTTTTTCAAACTGCAGGAATTGGTCGGGTATCTATCCCCCTATAAACTATAGTGTGCATGGTAAAATTTTTTCACGTGACCGGTGGTGCTGGCACGACATGCCCTTCGGTACCACAGGTTTGGGGGGAGACTAGACCTTGTGACCTCTTACTTGCAATAGGATGCTTTAGCCAATCGAGCTAGGCCCCCCACCCTAACCCCTTGTTGGTAATTAAACCTTTGATGATGAATGAAAATAAAACACATGTAATTGTGTGTGCAATCCCAATCTTAAGTGTGTCTAAGACTAAGATCTATGAGAATGCAAAGGAAATTATATCCAATTGTGTTAGAATAGAACCCTAAATGTAACATGATCAATGTAAATGACTCACTAAAGAAGATGTCTAATCCCCTTAATAAGCCACAAATTTGAATATACCTCTTGTAGGTTGAAAATAGAATGATTGTAGAAGATGGAATCACTTGGGAAAAAATTCCTTAGGTTTGGTTGTATGTCTTTTGAATCTCCCAACACCTAGAATCCCTCATGATTCTCCATAGGCATCTATCATCAACCTTCACTAGTGCTTGGTCTTGGACACAAAATGAGCTTGAAGACCTAAAATTCTGCTCCAAACTTCACTCTTGCTTGTTTCTTGACAATGAATGCTTGATCTCATGAAGTTATTTGTCTCTTAGTTTTCTTGAAATCTTCCTCTAGTTGAAATGATGTAAAATAACCTTGTATTTATACATAATTTGAGGATTAACCCCAAAATTTAAACATTCAAGCTGGCACTAGATCTAGAAATGAAAATTATTAAAATCCCACTAGAATTAAATTAAAAAAGAGGGTCCTTATTAAGGGAGGACCCATTCTCCACCTAGGGCGAATGGGTCCTAGCAAAAGTTTCCAGGACCATGCCTTTGGGGGGTGAAAGAACATTAAAAACCCATGTGAAGTGTGCAAAGAAAGGGGGGTCCTATAGAGAGAGGACCCGTTCACCACCTAGGGCGAATGGGTCCTAGCACCAATTTCTAGGAACTCAAATTTTCCACATTAAATATTTTACAAATTGAATTATGGGTGTTGGGATGGATCCTTAGAAGGTGTCACAAATAAGGATTAAATTTGAATTAAAGGGGCTAATTAACTCTAATTAATCATAATTAATTAAGAGGACTGTAGATAAGTGTGAAAGTGTGTTACAACACTTTACAACACCATAAATAAGGTACATTTTAGGTATACTTAGTTTAAAAGGGGCCTAGATTAATGCGAATGTGTACAACACATTACAACACTAACCCAATGCACAATTAGTTAATTACATTCTCAAATTAAGTGTGAAAAATGACTACTTTTTTTGACACTACACTTTCATCACCAATAGGAGGGGTATCGAGAGAAGAACAATTATGGTTTTCAGATTATCTATGTTTGTATCTTCTTGTATCATATCATCCTCACAAATGGGAGAGATAAAAGGGTTTGAGTGAGGGATAGGCAAGGTGATATTAAAGAATGTGTCAATGTTTTGGTTCTCTTGCTCTAAGATGTTCTCATAACTAGGAAAGATAGTGGAAGGACGACTAACATGCTTCTTAATGACATCACTTTTTTTTTTCTCTAAATTGAAATCATAAGAGGGGATGCTGTACTTATACAATCCATTCTTGACCATGTCAAAATCACATCTCTTAAAAGGAAACATGATAACAAGAAAAGTAATCTATCCAACTTATGCAATGCTTTGTAAATGTAAACAATTGTCCTACAAATCTGATGATTTTCAATGCTGCAATTTTTTTTTTATTGTTTTATAATGGCTATAGTAAATGGATGATTAGACATAGACGCATAAAACAAAAATTTCTAAGAACTTTCCAAACTGAAACAAGGGGGTTACCAAGAGATTTAGGAAGTGCAGAAAACCACAAAAAAACTCAGAAAAGTTGGTTTTTGTAGGATTTGAAGGACTCATTCACCTAGGGGCGAATGGCTCACAGTACAGGTTTTTATAAAATAAAAAATGCAATTTGTAAGTGATTATGTGTGCTCTCTATTCTAGGTTTTAGACTGTAACTTCTGTGACCGAAATTTCAAGAATTTAATGACCTAATGCATGTAAAATTAATGAAAAATGATGAACTATATGACACTTTTTGAAATGCAATTTTGATCCATTTTTTGAATGTGAATGAATGAACATACACTAATATGAAAGTACTATGCAAAAATTAGTCTAACATTATGCAATTTTTGTTGAATTTTCAGATTTATAATGAATGCAAAATGCAAGTTTACACCTAAAATGCAATGAAACTTTATGCCAAATTTAGAAACCCTAAATGCAATGAATTAATCCAAATCCTAGATCTATGGTTTGAATGTACTCCACATTAGTAATTATAATGTTCAAATACTCAAGTTCACGAAAATGAAACATAGAAAAATAGGGTTGGGGGTTCAAACATAGGGTTTTATACTAAATTTGAAATTTTCACCAAACTTACTATAAATATAAAGGAAAAAATGGGGTGAATGAACCTACCTATTCTTCTATTTCATTCAGGAAATGAGATCCTTCAAGTTAATATCCACTTTCAACTCTTAGGTGAGTAAATTATTTAACGAATCTTGCAATTTCCCTTTTTATGTTAGGACGGGCTCGTCTAGGTCAAACGACACTTTGAGGAGAAATATTAAAAATAGAAAATCAACTCCAAAATGCAATCTATCACTTGGATTTAGTATATTAAATATAAAATTGAAGGAACCTACAAATTTTTTGGTAGATTTGAAAGAGATAAATGTTATGTACCTCTCATAAAATGGTGTTTTCAGAAGTTTTTTGAGGACTCATTCACCATATGGAAAATGGGTCCTAGGTAGAGATCTCCAAATTTTGTTTCTAGGTCCTTTGCTCCTATGTTTGCACTTCCAAATTCCTGATTTTCACAATTAGACAGTCGAAAATAAATTCGGGATCTGAGTTTCCATGAAATGACAACAAAGGTGACAACTTTGACAACTTTGCAATATTACACTTTTGAGATCTTCAAATTTTCTTCAACCTACAAATATGAAACACACAAAGAGGGGAAAAATGTTTGTTTTTAGTGAATGGGATTTTTCCTTGGTCAAACCCCGTTTTGGTAATTAAGCCTTGAAATGAAATGAAAAAGCATGAAAGGAATGATGAATGAAAAACTCAATGTCACAACTCACCAAACCCTTGGATAAGCCTTGGAATGTAAATCAAAAAGTTGCATGAAATGGATTCAATGGATGTGGATCTTGAACCTTGAAACTTGATTTGAAATAATTCTTTAAATACTTGAATGGATCATGAACTCTACATCACCATATTAGCTCTAATAACATGCATGATGCAAGAAGACTTTGACATGACAATTGGATCTTGATTGATACAATAATTTTTGACTAAATCTTCTCTTGAATTCCTTGAATTGATCTTGAAATTATATTGATCTCACACACTTTCTATAGGAATGCTCACTTCAAATTGATCAGTGAAACATAGTGAAATAACCTTTTATTTATAGGTATGCATCATTAATTTCCGAAATTCAAATAACACAAGCCGACATGCGAATACGGATTTGAATATGTTAAAAATACCACCAAAAACATAATTTAAATTTAGGTCCTAGGTCTAAGTGAGGACCCATTTGTCCATGGGCGAATGGGTCCTAGGTCACTCACCTAGGAAACACATTGCTCAATGAGAAGTGTTATGTTTAGGCATTAATGAATGTCAGGTTTCCTTATCAAAAAATACAATTAATTAGGCTTGGATTAAAGGGGCCAATTAAGGAAAATTAAGCTCAATTAATTAAAGGATCCCTAGATAAGTGTGAAAGTGTAAATGGGTACACTTTACAACACCAAAAAAAGGTATAATTAATTCCATTTCAATTGATATGTCCCTAAACTTAATTTGAATATGTAAAATACATATTAGAACACTAAATTAAGGAATAATTGAGTTCATTTTAATATTAATTCCAAATTAGGTGTGAGAATGTAAAAGGGATACATTTTTCTACACTACACATTCAATCACCCATGTTAGAATTTATGGGTATCTTGACACACATAGATGAAGGATTGTGCATATGATCTGAGGGATATTTGGGTATATAGAGAATTTATGGTAGATAATTTGGGAATTTGAGGATAAGAGGTAGGTAAATTATAACACCTAGATATTGGGTGAGATTCAAGGTGAAGAGAGGCATGCAGATAGAGATAAGAAGGTTCAAGAGAGAAATATAAAATGTGTAGTAGGATTTTGGGAGGATCTAGTAGAATAGGCTATTTATGTGAAGGGGAAAGTGCATTGGAGTTTATGAGAGCAAGTGCATAGAAAGAGAATAGTCAACTAGCAACATAAAGGGAAGATAGATTGTAGAGAGTTATAAGTAGTACAATTAAGAGGGATGAATAGTGGGAGAGTTGTGAGGAAAACCATGGGATTTTCTCACAAGAGTAAGGACATGGATGAGTAGTCATAAGAATAGTTAGTTGAGTATGTAAGTTGTGTGAGTGAGGATACGATTGAGTGTATATTTAAGGAATTGAGTTTGTGTATGAGAGTGGATAGAGGAAGCACAAGTACTTGCATGTAATACAAGTAAGCAATACATAAACATCAATACCCTCAAGGAGGTCCATATTTTATGATACATATTTTAATAACCAAAATAAAGTGATCAATAACATGAATTTATAAATCCAATGTACATACTTACAAATCATCTTGAATTTAACAATTTTTTTCATTTACAATCAATCCAAGGAACCATCCAAGTTTTCTCTAATATTTATTGTGTCAAGTATTGCCTCATGGTTGGACTCATGAACCTTCCACAAGTTCTTGTTCAATGGTCTACCCCCATATTTGATAAAATGAATATTGGATGCCACAACAAGGTTTGAGTAATGAAGAATCTTCTGATGCATGTCAAATTCCTCAAACAACTATACATCAAACTTATTAATTGGGTACTTTATAAGCCATGTTCCATTAACAACCACTGACCTTATAGGATATTCGATGTTTTCTCCATCTATAATAGGGGCCTCCAACTTGAGATGTGAATACTGATGTACTTTCAACATGACATGTTGTAGATGGTGTGCCTTCAACTTGACTTGTGGTAGTCACGTGCCCTCAACTTTAGGATTCAATTGTATCATTGCACGAAGGTTTTACATTCATTTCATTTGTGATACCAATTCCACGTCTCTCTTACATTGCATTGATGTTTCATGTTACTCTTCAATAGAAATGTCTTCTTCTATGGTGTTCAATTTACTTCCTTCATGAAGTTACCTCATTCTTTCTCTTTTATTTGCATTCTCGACTTATGCTCATCCGAGTTTATAGTATTTGCTCATTTCCTTGGTATTATGATGAGTTATACATGTTCAAAAATACAAAAATAAAATAATTAAGTAATGTTCACAAATAAAAAACAACAAAATCAAATGAAAATGATTACAATTGAACTATGTGAGAAGGTGCAAAGCACAAAACTTAAAATTTAAACAAAAAAACTCGTAATAAACATTTGAATTCTAGAAACATGAAAATATTACCTCATATAATCAAATTTAATCTAAAAACTTCAAAATTTCATCAAGATAACATAATGCACCTTAAATCACTCACCAATTAACAATTTAGGTGTATGTATGTTAATAATAGATGCAAGTTAGCAAGAAACATGTACGAGTTTTATAGAAACATTGGTATTGATAATTTGAAAACACACCATGGGTTCAAGTCTTATAAATTCTAGATTTTTTTTGTATTCATAATAGAAGAATAAACTTTTTACAATGCTGTTCACATGTTTACAGATTTATCACAACTCAAGTCCATATATTTGTCCTAGTATACATTTGGGCAGATTTTCATGAGTATTTAAAAACATAATTATACAACATAGCTCATCTATATCATTACATTACTGCTATGAATAGGCATTGACTGGATTGAACTACCCTTTAAAATCTTCCAAAGACATAAGGAACCTTGCCTATGTAATTGTTGACCAAAAGATTAAAAACCAGTTTGATAGATGTTGCAACTGTCTTCCTAACTATGCTGCTAGTCCCTATTACTGCCTCCATTTGAGTGTATGCCCAAGGCCCCATGTGGATCAAATTGAGTTTGTTGTTCCTCTCTCTTAGCTATGGTGTTGATAGTCTTTTTGAATTCATTCAAGGCTTGAAGAAAAACTTCTACCTCCTCATTGCTGAGATGCTAGGTGATCCCACACCTTACCTCATCCTTGTGTATAGCCATGCGATCTTCCTTGATGTGCTTCCACATTTAGTGAGAAAATGTGAACTACCAACCTATTCTATCTTGCCATGCTTTCCACTTGGCAAGAAAATGTGAACTAAAAGCCTCTTATTTCCCAACATAAAGTCCTCAACTACATTGTGAAACATATCACAAATCCTTAACATTGGTAAAAGACTTTTAACACTAATTTAAGCTACACAAAATTAGACATTTGTAATGTTCACCATAAATAATCAATAAAATAGGTGTGTGATTCCAATTTTTTTTTGTGTCACCTCAATTATTGAGCAGTCTTATCATTGGATTAGATGCTTTTGGGTCCTTTTGTTGGAGTGAACTCCTTTTATATAAATTGAACTAAGATGGAGTAGTGTGAGAGAATAAAAAGCACTTATAATGCATCCGATCAACCAAATGCACTAAATGTGATCATCAGTAAAGTGGAAATTCCTATCTTATCTCTACTAAAATATTCTAATAACTTCAACAAACTTGGCATGCTTGGCAATCATACTTTCAACAATTAGTGCAGCATAATGACTTTGTAAAGTGTAGAAAATCACAATAAATGAGCAACATAATGACCTTTGCATATTTTTAAAAGACAAATCCTCTTAAGGGGAAAGCATTAGCAAAATAACACAAGACCATGATACATAAAGGACAACAACTTCATACACACACATATAAAGAGATATTAAATATAAAACTTCTTAAGATTAATAAATTAAATAGATAACCCCCTTCTCTGGTGCACAAACCAATTAAGTACTATTTTACAATGAAAACATGTTACAACCTATTCAATAAGATATTAAATATAAAACTTGACACATGGACATGTTTATGGTGTTCAAACCACTATGCTGATTGGTTACAAATGGAGCAACACATACTTAGATAATTGCTACATGGTTAAAATTTTATTTTTCTTCAACTTGATGTGTTATTTGCAGATTTTTTTCATTTCTCAAATAAACTGTCTAAGATTTCCTAAAAGATTTAAAAGCAAAATATTTAAGCATGAACAAACACCAATGTAAAGTGAAGCTTGTAAATGTGATGGTACGATTTAAGATGTAATAAGATTTACATATTCACCAGTAAGCCATAAGCCATGAGACAAGTAGGGGTAGCAAGGAAGATGAAATGTATATTGGTCAAGAAGGATAGCAGTCAAAGGGATAAAGGAGGGAAAATTTAAAGGAAAAAAAATGTCATCACTAATAAAGGATGGTCATAAACCTAAAAGGGTAGAATAAGGTTTCAATAACAACCCTACATTTTCAAGGGTTTGTGCCCAATGAGATTAATTGAGTTTCAAGCAAAGAGGGACTGCCATAATAGATGAAAGAAAGATGAAAAGTCATGAAGTTGATAGTAGGAAACTCTATGGATTAAATAAAGGGGCAGTTTTCAATGTATGGATAGTCAAGGTGAGAGGAAAATGCCAATAGTAGATGAAAGGGAGCAACTAGAAGACACTTTTAAGGTTGCAATGATACAAAGGTAGATTTTCAAGGCTTAATATGAACAATGGATATACTTTACAATCACAAATCAATCATTGGTGTCATTGGTGTTGCAAGGAGACCTATGAAAAGATACATTAAAGGGAAGTCCATGGAGGAGAAAACATGGTGGAGTTTGCAAATATATTGAAGAGGGAAGATAAGTCCCATAAGGTAGCAGGTTGTGTTCAAATGCATAGAAGACAATCACCCTAATGAAACCCTAGCCATATCAAATCATGATGGGTTGGAAAAGGTATCATCATCAACAATGGTAAAGAAAAGAAAATCCATTGACATAGGATAGTTAGCTCAAATTCATGAATCTATGAACATTATGAATAATGTATTGAAAGGAATCAAGAGAAGATTAACAATAATCAAAGACCAAAGTAGATTCCAAACCCTAGTTGAATGTGATAGTTAATTCATGACTGATTTTTTATGGATAAAGATACTATCATTCACCAATGTTTATATGAAATCCTTATACACTAAAATTAACCTAGTATGAAAGAAAACAATGATCAATAACATGAATTTACAAATTCAATGTCCATACTTACAAATCAATCCAACAAATCATCCAGGTGTGCTCTACTCTTTACTATGTCAAGTATTGCCTCATGGTCAGACTCACACACCTTCCACGAGTTCTAGTTCCCAGGTTTGCCCCATATTTAATCAAATGACCATTGGTTGCGGCAACAAGGTTGGAGTAGTGAAGAATCTTATGATATGTGTCAAAGTCCTCAAACAACCAAACAAGAGCATTCTTAACTAGGTACCTTCTAAGCCATGTTCTAGTAACAACCACCAAACCTATAGGATATTCTATGTTTTCTTCATCTATAACTGGTGCCTCCAATTTATTTTTGGCCTCGATATAATGACATAGGTAATAATTTATTCCCTCTTCATTATCTTCATCCGCAATCACTACATAAACATGCCCTACATTGATATGCTCATCTAGTTAGATGTATTTAATGAACACCACAATAAAACAACAAAGTAAGATAAAATTAGTAATTTTGTATTGGGTGATCCCATAATAGTGGTTTACACTTTTTGGGACATCCTGATTTTTGCTGAAATCACATATTTTTAGAAAATATAATGATTTAAGCCTTGTTGGGACTTCATCCATGTGGGAAATTTTGGTTAGCTCCACTATTGGTAAGATTAAGATATGATTGCTTGTGATGTTGGTGAATGTATCTTGCATACTTCAAGATGTCACTCTATCGCCAAACATTGAGCTTCTAACATTTTAGTGGGAAAGTATTCACATTTAATGATTTCTTTCCTTTCAGTTTTGTGTTATCTAGTAACATGGCTAGCAAGGCTAATGGGTAATGATTCCCCTCTCTTGAATGTAGTACCAGATTTACATCATCTAAGCCCAACTTCATCGGATGAAGGATTGAATGTGCAACTGCCACAAGCCCCTAAAGTTGGACACTTGTTGGTCACTTTTAATTTCTCTAATGTGAGGCTTAATTGTAGGTACTTAAATTCCTTTAAGTGTTGTGAAAATTTATTATCTTTGTAGAAGACATGACTTCACATGAGTTGAAATGAGGCAAAAATCTTGTCGAATATTTGGACCTATTTTCTATGGCTGCAATTAAGAATTTTTATTTGGCTTTAAATAGCGGATGTATTTGGCTCTTTTCATCAAAAAGAATTGTCATTTTGTTTGGAGGTCATTGGATAATTAAGTGCTAAGTTTTTTGTGTTCAAAGAAATGTCAAAATGATGTCTCGTCCATGGAATTTTAGGGTGAATTGTCCAATGAAATCTTGGGAATGACCGTTTGAGGAGCACTTTCTCACAAAAAAATGTCTTTGGTTTTTCATGTGTCATTCCCTAGGGTGGAGGAGTCAGTGCGCTCGATTCTAGGTGTAGAAATTACAAGCCCTCGAGCCAGGTGTATAATTTTTCCCTCATAGGTACTCTCAGTGTTCTTGTCAAACATTCTGGATCTTTTTCAATCTCTAGCAGAGCTTGAATCAATTGTGGCTATATTTGTTAAACCTCAAATGCTTGACAATCATGCCCTGTTACAAGTAGTGCAAGGGTATAATTTTTTCTCTGGGAATGGGTATATAGGGGGAGTTTTTCCTAGGGAGTATATTAAAAATAGGCAGGGTTTCAATGAAATATTTGAGGCAATGAGACTTGCTCTACAATTCATAAATGAAAGTGTTCTTTTGAAAGTTTTAGGAAGAATTGCAGGAGATTGTGTCCAACCATGAATTTTGATATCAAAAAAAAAATTATGCAATTTCATTTTTGCATGAGCATAAACCCCATCTTCCCATAAATTCTTCTACCAAATTGGAAGTTGGAAATGTTCCGTCCGCATTGAATGAAGTGAATGTGGAAATGGTGCCAGGAAAAAATGTAGCTATCCCCATTATTGGTTGGCACCGAGATTACAATGCTAGAGCTCGAATACTACAAGTGGAAATGAGAGACAAGGAGCCGAGAGTTGGATTTGATTTCTTTGCAAATGATTTGGGTCTACATGAGATTCTAGAAGGCCAAGATGAGAACTTTGTGCAGGGTGGTGACCGTATGGAGGAATAATACCCAGTTTTGGTTCAGTTTAGTTGCTCTTTTTTGGGTCATGTTTTTGCTATTTCGAGATTTTTGTTAAATGTAGGCTTAGTCTACTTATGAAATATGATGTATATTGCCGTCTTCAAGAATCTCAGTGGGTTGTAATTTTGATAGATTATTGTTTTAATGAATTTGTAAAACCATGATATGGGTCCCTAGTATTAGGATGAGTTTTCTAGAATTTTGTATCTAATTGAGCTACAACCAAAGCTTTTCTTCCTAGTTCTTTCTTGCCGGTATGCTCATTTGAACCAGGTTTTTTAATATTTTATTTAAATGTAATATAATATAATATAGTGGCTTTCCACTTTTGCTAAAAAAAATAAAAAATGATTTAAGCCTTGAAAAGTTCCATTTAAAGGATTATGATTGAAGATGATTTGATCAAACCACCTTGGATAGAACCCCGCTAGTTTTAAACCATACCTATAACGAAGTCTCCTTTACACCTATCAAAATGCTGATAAAAAACCACTTTTGATTTACCTTTTGGGGGATCAAATGAATTCATTTAAAATTTATTTTCTGTAAGTATGTAGTCCTTATTATAAGCTTCCCAAAAAGTATAATTTTCAATATATTTAATTTGATTGTTATATTTATTTTTTATTTTTTGTGAATGTAGGTTTTTCAATGAAAATCAAGTTCTTTGTTCTGCACATGTGGAAAAATAGCAGATTATCAGATTTTTTTTTTGAAAAATATTAGTACACTAAATATTGATGTCCTTGATCCAACAAAAAAAATAAAATTGAATTTCGATACATACAAAAAGGTTATGTTTTAGCTAATAAATCATGTCTAAATTGTAACTGGTTTGACTTTGAAACTTAATTAAGAAAAAAATATTCAACGAAATGTTATCCTCTATGCTATCATTTGCATGAATGAATGCTATATGCACAAATATAGCAACCTGCGTGTAATTGTAGTATTGTGATTGCACCTCATTCTATGGTTGTAGTGTGTAGTTCTCTATGAAGTTAACAACTAAAATGATGTTATGAAGTGGAAATGTGTCCTTGCATAACTTGAATTGTGAGTCCAACCATTGAGCTCTATGTGTATTCCTTACATACTCATAGACCACATGTTCACGAGAAATACCCATAAACTGATACACTAGAATCTTATTATTGACCAATTTACACTTCTTTGCTTCTTTCCCATCTTTTAGACTATAGGCCATTGTCTTGTATTTTCCAAATTCCAAAATTTTGTTTCCAACTGCATGTGTACTAGCCATGTGTTGGAAAATTGGAAAATGTTGCATGCCACCACAATGATTGCATGTTCCATCCAAACATGATTTCTTGTAAAAAATTTGACCATCGACTCTTTCACATTAAATGGTAGATAAGAAATTCCTTGAAGATTTAGGTGGAGGCCTTATGTTACATTCTTGCAAAACATTGTTAGTATGCATATCTACACATATACATTGATAAACATCATAATGGTTAGAAAAATCAATATGTACTCTACAACAACAAGTAGTGCGTGTGTGATTTATTTTGACATAAAAGGATTTAGCATTTCAAAAAACCTTTGACATATTTTAACTTGAGGAAACATTTCTACAAAATTAGCAAAAAATTTGGTTTGAGTGATCCAAAAAATGCTTTGGATGTGGCTCACAGATTCAGATACCAATTCTCCTTCTTGCAACATCTCTTTGACTGGAGAGACCCTTTTATCCAAAAATCTTGTATTAGAGATCTCAAGGCTTGAGAAATTTCTTTATCTTTTCATGGTAGTCTACCCGGGAATGCCCATAACTCATTTCTATTTGGATCTTCCACTCTTTCATGTCTTCTTTTGGCTCTCATTAGAGATGATCTACTTATTTTCAAATATTTACTCATCTTTGTAAGGTTCATCTTATTCTTGGTTTGATTGCTTAATAATGTTGTTGTTATCACACATCGTGTGGTGCAACTATCTTTTGTGCGTGAGATAGAACCCATGCTCTCATATGCACTCATCAAATTCTTTACAATGGATTTATCACTTGAGTGTTTCAATGTTCATAGCCCAAGAATATTCATGGTGGGCCTAAAATTGAGTTGTGTCATCATTTAAACAAATAGTTGACATCTTCCAGCCTCACTTGGCTTCTCAAAAAATAAACTTCATATCCTCTTTGCATATCTTTGAAATCTACGTTTTGGAATCTTATCAGCCACTGGTTTCAAAACATTGGGATCAATATCAATCAAATATTTAGGTTTTCTATGTAAAACTCTAGGAGTTCTCGAAGGTAAAGTTGTGTCAACATTAGGAATTTCAACAACATCAGGGATAGATGGCGTACCTTTAATCAGAGGTGAAATCAATGACGTACCTTGAGATTGACATGTAAACGATGTTGTACCTCCAACTTGAGATGTGGTATGTGGAGTTTCTTCAAGTAGAGATGTGTTTACTGATGTACTTTCAAAACCACATGTTATTGATGGTGTGTCTTCAAATGAAGATGTGATTGCTGATGTACTTTGAACATGAGATATTGTAGATGGTGTGCATTGAACTTCACTTATGGTTGATGATGTGCCCCCAACTTCAGGATTCATTTCTCTCCTTACATGAAGTTTTTGCATCTGTTATCTTTGTCCTACCAATTCGACATCTCTCTTAGATTTTACGAGAATTTCTTCCTCTATGGGCTGTAATTTCTTTTCTTCGAGAACTTTCCTTTTTTGTTTCTCTTCTCCTTGCATTTTTAGTTTCATGTTCATCCGATGTTAGAGGCTTTTCTCATCTCCTTGGCATGGCGTTGAATGCTACATGTTCACAAACACACAAAAAACAAAAGTAAGTAATGCTCACTAACCATATCCATAACATTTTTTATACATGTCTACCAAAGCATTTTATGAAACATATTCATATTGTTGATTACATTTCATTGTATGTCTTTCAAACTCAAAGCATTAATTCATGTTGCATAACTAATAACTAGATTTTGATCTATCTATGAAAAAATTTCAACTACAATCAAATCATTGTGTTGTCTATGCTACCACATTTTGCATTTGCTTGTCATGCATCACCATGAGACCACATTTATTTGAGGCATTTTTTCAAACAACTCACTGCCTCTTCTATGCTACCACATTTTCCATACATGCTTACCAAAGAATTTTATGAAATATGTCTATGCTACCACATTTTTCATACATCTCTACCAAAGTATTTTTCATACATGTCTACCAAAGCAATTTATGAAACAAGACAGTGAGCTATTTGAAAAAATTCCTCAAAGAAATGTGGTCTCATGGTGATGGACATCACCATGAGACCACATTTCGTTGAAGAATTTTTTCAAATAACTCACTACCTTTTCTATGCTACCACATTTTCCATACATGTATACCAAAGCATTTTATGATACATGTCTATGCTACCACATTTTTCATACATGTCTACCAAAGCATTTTTCATTAATGTCTACCAAAGCATTTTATGAAACAAGGCAATGAGTTGTTTGAAAAAATACCTCAAATAAATGTGGTCTCATGGTGATGGACATCACCATGAAACCACATTTCTTTGAGGAATTTTTTCAAACAACTCATTGCATTTTCTATACTACCACATTTTCCATACATGTCTACCAAAGAATTTTATCAAACATGTCTATGCTACCAAATTTTTCATACATGTCTACCAAAGCATTTTTTATACATTTCTACCAAAGCATTTTTCATACATGTCTACCAAAGAATTTTATGAAAAAAGGTAGTGAGCTGTTTGAAAAAATACCTCAAAGAAATGTGGTCTCATGGTGATAGAAATCACCATGAGACCACATTTCTTTGAGGTATTTTTTCAAACATCTCATTGCCTTTTCTATGCTACCACATTTTCCATACATGTGTACCAAATTATTTTATCAAACATGTCTATGCTACTACATTTTTCATACATGTCTACCAAAGCATTTTATGAAACAAGGAAGTGAGCTGTTTGAAAAAATGCCTCAAAGAAATTTGGTCTCATGGTGATGGAAATCGCATGAGACAAAATATCTTTGAGGAATTTTTTCAAATAGCTCACTTCCTTTTCTATGCTACCAAATTTTCCACAAATTTCTACCAAAACTTTTTATCAAACATTTCTATGCTACCACATTTTTCATACATGTCTACCAAAGCATTTTCCATACATGTCTACCAAACAATTTTTTCAAATAGCTCACTGCATCTAGACAAGGAAATGAGTTGTTTCAAAAAATACCTGAAAGAAATGTGGTCTCATAGTCTTCATTTCAGTATGCAACAATGCCACAAAGGAAGTATATAGTCAAATCAAATACAAAACAATAATAAACTCTAAAGGGCAGTCTTTGACAACAAAGTGTTTAGAGAAAATGCAAAGTCATTGTGGCTATAGTAGGGCAGATTTTGGAGTTCGAAAACTTTGACAATCATGATTATAAGGACAATATTCTTTGGTTTTAGTTGTGCAAACATAAGAAGGAATAAAGGATAGTGACTTCAAGCTATTTCAAAGGATAGTGATTACATTTCATTGCACATCTTTAAAAGTCAAAGTATTACTTCACATTGCATAACTAATGTAACTAGATTTTTATAAATGATAAAATTTCAATTACAATCTAATGTTTTTGAAAGTCAATTGTAGTCACATGAAATTGCACCCTGTTGAGCATGAATCTCAACATTCCAATGAAATAATGGAAACAACCTCAAGGTGTGGGACCTTTGCATGTATGAGGTCGAATCTCCAAAGAAGGCTGACTTCCTTTTTCAATCCTAGTGCAATGTGCTGATCCAACCCAACACATGAAATCCTACCACTAATAGCTCACAAGGAAAAGGGGAGAAGGAGAACATGAAAGGGAAACAGAGGTGATACACCAAGATGGAAAGGTCACTACTTTCTCACCAATATTGCATAGTACATCAAAGAAGAGGGGCAAGGGGATTTTCACAACTCTCTGTTTGGTCAATTCTCAGAGGAAAACATGGAGTTTAAGGTTTGACAGGGCACTAGAAGGAAAGAGATGTAGTTGTAAAAAATTTAACACAACAAACATGTATGAAAATGCAAAAAAAAAAAACTTAGATATGAAGGTAATGAACTTACTCAAACATAAAGGAATTGAGAAGAGGAATATTTGATCAATTTCATTAATGTAGAGGCAAAAAGCCAATATTTACAATGGCAGAGTGTGAAATGCAGTCTACAAAAGAAAAACCCCAAAGGAGCCAAAGGAAGAAGGGCCAAAATGAATACATTTTTTTCCTTTATAGATCAAGCTTAACTTAGAAGCACAAGTCGAACCCTAACCCTAACTAGAGTTATCCAAAAAGATTGTGCGTGGAAAATCTTAGCTATCCATGAAAAATATCGATCAGGGCATAGATCTGTCAAGAAGTCAAAAAAGAGAAATAAATGGGAATGGATGCCCATGAAATCCACTTACAGAGGGTAAGGGATTCCATAAATTTCATCCTTGAATCTCAGGAATTAGTTGTGGGTGCTCAAATGTCAAATTGAGCCTCAAAAATGTCACCCAAAAAACACGCCAATTGTAGAAATGTTAGGGCATCAGGCTCGAAAAGAAGCCTTTAAAAGCCTAATAAAAATGGTCTGAAGCCTAAAAAATGAGCACATTGGGGACGTTGGTGATCAGATGGTTGGGAGTTGAGAGTTGGGCCTACTATTACATCATGCCTTAGAAGAAGGGAGGAGGAGAGTGAGAAGAAGAAAGAAACATCGAGGTTTGGACCTTAGACCATTAGAGGTCGGGAGGAATATTTACTTCCAAAGTAAAGAAGGTAGGAGGGAAGAGGTAAGGGTGAAGGTTGATGCCCGAAAGGAGAAAGAAGGAAGAGGAGAGGGATGAGGGAAGAGGGAAGACCAAAGGCCAAAAGGAGAAAGGTGAAAATGGAAGAGGAGAGGGATGGAAGAGGTAAAGGGTAAGGCTAAAAGCCGAAGGATAAAATACTTAGAAGAAAAAGGGGAAGGAAGGGAGTGATGGAGAAGGCATAAAGGAAGCGAGTAAGAGACAACCCAAAAACCTAAAATTTTGGGACTTAGCCAAATTTTAGGAACCCTAAGGAAAAAAAATGCAAGATGGTCCATGGAGATCTCTTAGATCGGTTATTCGTGATGGGACATCAAAGGGGGGCATGAAATTCCAATATTAATGGTGACTTATGTAGGATGATTACCTGCTAATCATGGAATCCAGAGGCCTTATCAGTCAATTGGGCATGGAGTCATGAAGGGGAAAAATTCAACAGGTGGGCCTCCTCAAAGCAAAACAAAACTTGTGTAGCTGTACTTGGAGAAAAGCATGAAAGCTAAGAGCATGCATTCCCTTAAGGAGAATGCAGGGTGTGCAAACACACTTCATGGAAAGAAAGATATATACAATATGTTCACTAGAATAATAGAAATAAAAGAATGGAAGCTTGCCTCTATCAAAGATGAACCTTTTGAAGGAGTTTGATCTCCCTCAAACCATAGTTGCAAACCTCACCCAACTATAACCACTAAAAAATGATGCCAACATGCATGTAACTGCACAAAACACTAGCAAGGTGAAGGATCACTTCATTGCAAATTTTTCCATTGCAAGGGAACCATATGGTGCAAGTGTTGGATTCATCTAACACTGGTACCTTAGCTAAATATACAATAGTAGGGGTGAACTTTTTTGAAGATAGGTCAGCATCCAAGATCAAAAATTATATAGAGGGAAGATAACTCACATCACAAAAGGATAAGATAATACCGCCATCACTGACATCCTCAATTCATGAGCTGAAAAAAAAAGAAAAAGATTCCAACTCACATGGCGATGCAAAATATTCCAAATCTGATTTTTGATTTGCACAAGGAATTAATTCTTCAAGCACTTCAAATGAGAAACTTTGAAGCTTGGGCATACAAAAAAATTGAGCTATGGGAGAATCACTCTCCAAAAAAATGTGTGGTTGGTAAATGGTGTAATTTTTTACTGTGCTGGTTCCATGTGAAGAACTCTAACCAAGTCACATTATCCCTAATGCCAAAGGTCACATATTCATTTTGAATGAAGACCTCATATTCAACATTGTTACATTCAAGGACAACGGAAAACCAACAAACCTCATAATTGCATGCATTGATGCACACTTCATCAACACATACCTTATATTTTTTGGAAACTTTGGGTGAAGAACTAAATTCTTCAAGTTTTCTATCTATTTTAATTCCTTCTTGGCAACTAGTTGCAACAAAAAGAGACTCTTGGCATGTAATGGTTGCCATGTCCTCTTTTTTTCCCTCATTCTTATGCTATTTCCCACAAAGTTCCTCTTCTAGGGGTGATGATTTGATGTTTAAAACTAAACAAAATATTTCTATAACATCCCAAGAGAGGCCCTCCAACTCAAAACTATAGACCTCAATAGATTTTGGATCTTCATCCGCAATAACAGGAGATAAACACTTCTTCTGTTGCTGCTTGAAAACCATGGAGTGTCTTCATCCATCAAGCCAAGACCTAGTTGTTCAAAGACCTCAATTTATGTAGGTATAGCTAATCTATCCTCCTCATCTTCGACAAAACAAGGAAGTGAATCAAATGAGACAATTGATTCCTCTACTATATCATTTTTTTTCTACCTTTTCAATGCCTTGTTGTTGCAACACTATTTCATCTTTAATTTTTTCTTGCAATAAACCAATACACTGATTATTTTGAGCACATGAAGGCTCACAATAGCAACCTCTTCACTCCTAGCCCAAAATTTCTCAATATGAGTAAATGGTTGAGCCTCCTCAAGGATAGGTTCTTGTGATGAATGGAGGCTCGCAAAACTTAGGATCTCTAACATAGAAGATCCACTTGATGGCACAAGAGGTTGTATTGGAGTTTCAAGGGGATGATTAGGATTCTTGAAAATAAATTTTGTATGCTTGCAAACCTCTTGCACAATAATTTTTTCTAGAAAAAAAGGAGGACTAATAGAAGCTTCAAGGGATTTTTTAGGGTTTCTGAAACTTTGGAATTTATGCTTTCTTACCTCCTCCTTAGTAGGTTGTTCTGGAAATGGTGAAGGTGCTTGTTTGAAACTAGGCACACAAGGGGTTACCTAAGTCTCAGGAATTTGTGCTATAGAAAGGGAAAGATGGATTTTTTCTTTCCTAGCAACATCTCTTGCTGTACACTCCTTTTTTTTCCCTTCTTTGTTCCTCCGACTACTACTCATACCTCCATTGAGCTTCAATATTTTGTTGTTGTGGATAGCGAGCTTGATGGAAAAAATCATCATGACATGGGAAATAATACTACTTCTCTAGATAGGCTTGATTTTCCCACTCCTCCTATTGTAGGTCAAGCTCTTGTTGTCTTTTGAGCTCATCAATTTGTCAATTGAAATCAAGAAAAATGCTTGTGATTTCACTTGCACTTAAATCATCAAAATTTTGGGGTTGAGTAGGAGAGAAAAAATGTTGACTTTGAAAATGACGAGTCTCTTGGGGTTGTTGATATGAATGTGTAGGTTTCTAAGAAGAATGAGAAGGGTGGGGTAGGTGGTATGCATTTTGAGAATATTGAAAACCCACAACAACAGGGTTTTGTTGAATGAAATGAGAGGCATAACCAACCTGATATGGTTGATTGGGAGGTGCAAAGTTAGCATTGTCATGATATGGTGGAGTGTACATGTGGTTTCCATTAAAAAATGACATTTTAAAGCATGGAAAACACTTTGAAAATTACAAAATAAGAGCAGAGGACTACCCAACCAAATATTCTGGGTACATACCAAAGAGTCACCCTAAGAGTTGCAAAGTCACCAGGTGCTTGAAGAATGCCTCCATAGGCTGAAACATTGAAGAGCACCACTTCCTCAACAATATGAAATGAAACTAGGCTGCTTGAATGAGTTGATTTAGAACAGAGTCACCATGGAGTTTAAAGATATGCCTCAAAAGGAAAGATGAATTTAAGAAAAAACCAATTCTTCAATGGAGAGAAGTGGTCCCACTGGGTGTGCCAAAAACTATTGTCATATGATATTGCACCCTACTGAGCATGAAGCTCAAAATTCTAATGACACAATGGAAATGACCTCAAGGTGTGGGACCTTTTTTTGTATGAGGTCGAATCTTCAGAGAATGTTGGCTTTTGTTTTAATCCCAATGCAATGTGTTGATCCAACCTAGCACATGAAATCCTACCACTAATAGGTCACAAGGAAAAGGGGAGAAGGAGAACATGAAAGGGAAATGGCGGTGATACACCAAGATGGAAAGGTCACTACTTCTTGGCCAAGATTGCATAGTACATCAAAGAAGAGGGGTATGGATATTTTCACAACTCTCTATTTGGTCAATTATCAGAGGCAAACATAGAGGTTAAGGTTTGACAGGGCATTGGAAGGAAAGATATTTTCTCAAAATGATAACTGCAAACAATTTAACACAACATACATGTATGAAAATACAACAAACACTCAAATATGAAGGTAATGAACTTACTCAAACATAAAGGAGCTAAGAAGAGGAAAAATTGATCGATTTCATTAATGAATAATTTTTTTTTCCTTTATAGATCAGGCATAACTTAGAAGCACAAGTCAAACCCTAACCCTAACATGCAAGCAATTAGGGCAAAATCAATTAGGGCATAGATCCACAAAGAAGTCAACAAAGAGAAATAAATGGGTATGGGAACCCATGAAATCCACTTTCAAAAGGTAAGGGACTCCATAAACGTCATCCTTGAAGCTCAAGAATCAGATCTGGGTGCTTAAACATCAAATTGAGCCTCAAAAACATTGCCCAAAAATCATGCAAATCATAGGAAGGTCAGGGCTTTGGGCTTGAAAAGAAGCCTTTAGAAGCTTGAAAAAAATAGTCTGAATCCTTGAAAATGAGCACAATGGGGATGTTGGTGATTAGATGTGGGAAGTTAGGCATAAGGTTTCATGCCTACCACTTATATCATGCCTTAGAAGAAGGGAGGAGGAGAGTGCAAAGAAGAAAGAAATGTCGGGGGTCAAGACCTCAACCGTCGAAGGTTGGGAGGAAGCTTTACCTCCAAGGTAAATACGCTAGGAGGGAGGAGGTAAGGGTGAAGGACAATGCTCAAAAGGAGAAAGAAGGATGAGGAGAGGGATGAGGGAAGAGGGAATACTGAAGGCCAAAAGCTGAAAGGAGAAAGGTAAAAATGGAAGAGAAGAGGGATGGAAGAGGTAAAGGGTAAGGTTGAAGGCCAAAGGTCAAAAGACTTAGAAGAAAAAGGGTAAGGAAGGGAGTGATGGAGAAGGCATGAAGAAAGCAGGTAAGAGACAACCCAATTAATAAAAGAAAGCTGTTCTAGTTATAGCTTAGAAATAGAATATTACAATTTTTATTTTTAGTCACAAGACTAAACATCTAAGTTAAAATATTGCACAAAAATGACTGCAAGAAAGAAAATTCTCCAATTTTTTTTTACAATGATGGAAACACATGCTTGGATCCCTTTAATGTGAGCACATAACCCTTTCATCTCTTAAAACTTTTACAACATGGAAATATTCTTGGAGCAAGCTATAATGTGTAGAATCCAAGGAGAGTGTTGATCATGTCCCATAAATAAAGCTCTCTCCTTCAATGCAGTCAAGAATAACCTAGCTAGAATATTTCCTCCTTTATATGTAATGTGCCATTTGATATGAGCAACAAGGTGCTGCCTTTTCCACCATGAATGAAGCTGTTCCTCAATACAACCAACAAAATTACTATTAGTATCAAGTCAGAAATAGTAAAAGTGCATTGTATATTGCAAGTTTACAAAAGTAAGTCCAAACATAAGAAAAAGATAAATCAATTAAAAAATTGTAGGAGATAGATCACATCCAAAAACATGGGAGAGTTATGCAAAATTGGAGAAATTGGCTTGGAAAATGAAGGCAGTAGGGTATTTCTAGACTATTACTTAATGTTGTGGAATAGAAGAAAAAAGAATCATTTATCTGCCACCATAGTGAAAAGTTAGCAATTACATTTGGTTTGTTAAACATGGACCCTGGTACATCTATTAGAGTTGTTAAGAACCTTTGAGTATGTTCTAATTTTCATGCTGCATCTAAATTCATCTCCAAGATTGTTGCAAGAGAAATTGTTCTAAGAGATGTGAACCATTTCCATCATTTTAAATAGGGACAATGTTCTTGTGGAGAATATTGGTGATACTAAATGAAACAATCTGAAAAATAGGCTTGCACTATAATAATGTGCACTACATCGGATATCCAGTATTAATGAAGGGAAATCCATCAAAGCATAACAACAATGATTTTTTTTGTCATATGTTGTAGTTACAAGTGCACTGCTAGACATACATGAAAATGTGGAAGCATAGACAAGGCAAGCGAACTATTTCAAAAAATGCCTCAAACAAATGTGATATCATAGATACCCACTCTCCTGCAAGCACTTCAAGTCATGCTTGTGGTGATGCGAGGCTTTATTGCATCACCATAGGTTAAGTGAAAAAATATGGGGGGCCAAAAAGGGGGCTTAAGAGGCCACTTTTTTTTCTTATGAAATCAAGAAGTACTGACCTTGGACATGAAATTGAGGATAGTTACACTCAAAATTTTGAGATGCAACAAAAAAAAGGATAGTAGTGCTCTGAGTCTACTTTATAAACTACTAATTTATTTTGAAAATGGTTGAGATTAAGGGGTTCAAAAGAGGGACGTACAAAAATTGGTGTTTTTTTTGTTAGAAAAAACATAACATAGCAACTTTTGTACGTCCCTAGCACGGTGAACTTTTTTTTAGTATTTTTAAAATCGCTTCAGTGAGAAATTAGCTAATAGTATGTAGTTGATGCATGATTTTTTTGATAATTTTTTAATGAATATTTTATTTTTTACTAATTTTCAAAGTGGAAACTTCCTGAAAAATAGAATTTTGGCTGTGCTACTCCTACAAATTTTGGAAACTAATTGAATTTTTTTATTTTTTTAGAAAATTGTAGAATGGATTCTAGTTTCTAAAAATGTAATTTATTTGAAATTTTGATGAACGGTTAATTTATAAAAAAATAAATTGAACACTACTTTTTGTCAAAAAATAGACACACAAACAAAAGAAATTATAGATGAAAGGCTTAACATTGTCAAAAAGTGAAAAAAATTACATCATTGGATAGTTAAGAGAGAACCTAATGTTACCCAAATGTTTGATTTGTTTGACAATGAAACATGTGCAATCCTAACGGTGAGAACGAACTCGATTATGGAAATATTGTAGAATTTGCAAAACCACATCTTTGGTCATTGGGAAGGCCCTCCAAGCCTTTGGGTTGGTATTCCAAGGAAAATACCAAGCCTAAGGCTCGAGGAATCCCAAAGAAAGATATAAGGCGAGTGCGTTATAAGGCACTCATGTTTATATCTTAGTTTTGACATGGTTTTTTCATTTGTGTGGGACATGTCTAGCAAGACATAACGTGAGTGTGGTATAACGTGCTCACATTATGTATTGCTTTATATTAAATGCTACTCTATTGAATGTATGTTTATATATTTGTATGTTTGTATGTACATGTATGCTTGTATGCCATGTATGTATGTATGCATGCTATGTATGTATGTATGTATGTATGTATGTATGTATCAATGCATGTATGTATGTATGCCTATATGTATGTAAGATTGCATCTACATATGTGCATGTATGCTTGTATGTATGTAGGATTGTATGTACATATGTATTATGCTTGTATTGTTAGGAATTGCATGTAGAAGATTTCAATTAAATGCAGATAAAGATTAAATAGAGGAATGAAAAATACACAAAAATAATAACATCGAGAGACAATTTTAACGTGGTTCACCCAAACTCAAGCTACATCCACCAACATAGAGTCCAATATTATTATCCAACAAATTTAACCGATTACAACCTGTGATATAGAGGGATTTTCTACTCACAAGTTCTCTTCACTCAGAGATCCTCATAGGGCGAATTGCCCTATATCACCCCAATGGAACAACACAAAATTTTCAAATTTTGAAAGAGTACGCCACAAAGGTTCTCTCAACAAACTGTCAGGCTTTCAACCAAAGGGCATCAACATAGGAAGCGAATGATAGCGTGACGCTCTAGAATCCTAGAGGCATTGTAGTATCTCATATGGACCATAGATTGAGTTTATCACAAAAAATGCATAAATAACCACTTCTACTCTGAATGCTAAAAACCATAGAATACAGTAAAATAGCAGAAAGTGATAGAACTGAGATAAAGGAGTAGAAATGACAAAGGTAAGGGGAAGAAAGGAAATAAATACTCACAACCCTGCAGGTGATGAAGCCTCCACCAAACAAATTCCTTCAAAACCTGCACACAAGAGGAGGAGAGAAATTGTTGGGGCTGTAAAAGGGTCTGCCTCAGTCAAGACCCCATTTTGGTGTTCCCACCTCCATGGACAACCAAATAGATAGAAATGAAGTAAAGAGTACTAAAGCACTACAAAACAGTGTTATGCTACTCAACCAAATAATAGAGGAGAGGAGTGAAAGCTTACCACCTCCACCAAGAGCACTCAAGGCTAATGGGGGAGAAAATGAGAGGAACTCAAGCCTCTACTGCAATGGTGATTTGTTCCAAACTTGCTCTACTGACGTGATGGAGTGTTGAAATTGCTGCTATGAAGTGTAAAGTGTTTACTAGAATGCTTAGAGCTGCCAAGAGTGAGTTCAATGCTTGGAAGAGGATGATTTGAAGCTTGTGAGAGTGAGAGTATGAGAGCCAAGTCTATCCCAAATTTCTTCCAACCTCCCAATGCAAGTTCCAAGACTGATTATGAAGGAATTAGGAAGAAAACTTCCATATTCAGGTTAGTCAGCCAAGGAGGGCATTACAAATTGACCTCCAATGGGGAGTGTAATGCCTCTACAGGCTCCAGGTGTGGGAATATGTAGGGATGTAAGCGCACTGTGTGGACGTCTGTGCGCCACTCGGGTGTCCCCGATAGAAACTCCTCCATCGATGCTAAAAATAGTTGCCAAGTGTGATGCAAGTAATGGTCTTAGGTGGAATTTAAGCCTCTGACTTTGGTTTTCTAAAGTGGAGTGATGGAGAGGTAGTAGGAGGGAGATAGAGAGAGATATATAGAGGGAGTGAGAGAGAGTGGTAGGGATTGATTGAGTGAGAGGTACATAGAAAGAGGGAGAGGGTAGATAGAGATAATTAGAGAGAGTAGGAGAGATGTATTAGCGTCGAGGGTAGAGGGTTGAGGGTTTAAGGGTTGAGGATTGAGGGTTCAGGGTATAGGGGTTGAGGGATTAGGGTTTAAGGGTTGAGGGTTGAGGGTAGAGGGTAGAGGGTTTAATTGTTGAGGGATTAAGGGTTGAGGGTTTAGGGATTAGGCTAGAGAGTTTTCTTGGGTTTTAGGGCTTAAGGGTTGAGGGATTAGGGTAGAGGGTAGAGGGTAGAGGGTTTAAGGGATGAGGGTTTAGGGTTGAGGGATCAAGTTAGAGAGGAAGGGATGTATGGATAGAGAGATGGAGGGAGAAGTGAGATAGAGAGAAGGAGATAAGAGAAGGGAGGGACAAAGACATATGAGGGTTTAGGATCCAATGTATAGGATAAAGGTTTGATAATTGAGGGTATAGGGTTGAGGGCCTATAGGGTTGATGGTTTAGGGTATTGGGTTGAGGGTATAGGGTTGAGATATTAGGGTTGAGGGTACATATGGTTGAAGGATTAGGGTTGAGGTCCAATGTATAGGGTAAAGGGTATCGGGGTTGAGGGTTTAGGTTTTGAGGGTTGAGGATTGAGGGATTAAGGGTTGAGGGTTGAGAATTAAGGGTTGAGGGTTTAATGTATAGGTGGAGGGTAGAGGGTTTAAGGGTTGAGAGTTTAGGGTTTAAGGTTGAGGGTAGAGGATTATGGTATAGGGTTGGGGGATTAGGGTTGAGGATCCAATGTATAGGGTAGAGGGTATAGGGGTTGAGGAATTAGGGTTTAAGGGTTGAGGGTTGAGGGTTTAAGGATTGAGGAATTAAGGGTTGAGGGTTGAGGGATTAGGGTATAGAGTTTACTTGGGTTTAAGGGTTTAAGGGTTACAGGATTAGGGTTGAGGGTAGACGGTATTGGGTTGAGGGTAGAGGGTTTAAGGGTTTAGGGTTTAAGGATTGAGGGTTGAGGGTTGAGGGTTGAGGGTTGAGGGTTGAGGGTTGAGTGTTTAAGGGTGTAAGAGTTGAGAGATTAAGGGTTTAGGGTTGATGGATTAGGGTAGAGGGTAGAGGGTATTGGGTTGAGGGTAGAGGGTAAAGGGTAGAGGGTTTAAGGGTTGAGGGTATAGGATTGAGGGATTAGGGTAGAGAGGGAGGGAGGGATGGATGGAGGGAGAGATGGAGGGAGAAGAGAGATAGAGAGATGGAGAGAAGAGGTGGGAGGGACATAGATATATGAGGGTTAAGGATCTAATTTATAGGGTAGATGGTTGAGAATTGAGGGTATAGGGTTGAGGGTAGAAGGTAGAAGGTTTAAGGCTTAAGGGTTTAATGGTTTAGGGTTGAGGGTTAAGGGTTGATGGTAGATGGTTTATGGTATAGGTTTGAGGGTATATGGTTGAAATATTAGGGTTGAGGGTCCAATGTATAGTGTAGAGGATTTAGGGTTTGAGGGTTGAGGGTTTAATTTATAAGGTAGAGGGTAGAGGGTAGAGGGTTTAAGGGTTTAGGGTCTAAGGATTGATGGTTGAGGGTTTAAGGTTAAGGGTAGAGGGTAGAGGGTATAGGGTTGAGGGTCTAATGTATAGGGTACAAGGTATTAGGGTTGAGGAATTAGGGTTTAAGGGTTGTGGGTTGAGGGTAGAGGGTAGTGGGTTTAAGGGTTGAGGGATTAAGGGTTGAGGGTTGACGGATTAGGGTAGAGAGTTTACTTGGGTTTAAGGGTTGATGGATTAGAGTAGAGGGTAGAGGGTATTGGGTAGAGGGTAGAGGTTAGAGGGTTTAATGGTTGAGGGTTGAGTGTTTAAGGGTTGAGGGTATAGGGTTGATGGATTAGGGTAGATATGGAGGGATCAATGGAGGGAGAAGCAAGATACAGAGAAGGAGAGAATAGGAGGGAGGGATAGAGATATACGCGGGTTGAGGATCCAATGTATAAGGTATAGGGTTGAGAATTGAGGGTATAGGGTATTGGGTTGAGGGTATAGGGTTGAGGGTAGAGGGTAGAGGGTAGAAGGTTTAAGGTTTTAGGGTTTAATGGTTTAGGGTTGAGGGTTAAGGGTTGAGGGTAGATGGTTTAGGGTATAGTTTTGAGGGTATATGGTTGAAGGATTAAGGTAGAGAGTTTACTTGGGTTTAAGAGTTGAGGGATTAGGGTCGAGGGTATTGGGTTGAGGGTAGAGGGTAGAAGGTTTAACAATTGAGGGTTGAGTGTTTAATGGTTTAAGGGTTGAGGGATTAGGGTAGAGAGGGAGGGATGAATGGATGGAGAAGCAAGATAGAGAGGAGAGAAGTGGAGGGAGGGACATAGATATATGAGGGTTGATGGTTTAGGGTATTGGGTTGAGGGTAGAAAGTATAAGGTTTAAGGGTTTAGGGTTTAAGGGTTGAGGGTAGAGGGTTAAGTGTTAAGGGTTGAGGGTAGAGGGTTTATGGTGTAGGTTTGTGGGTATATGGTTGAAGGATTAGGGTTGAGGGTCCAAGTATAGGGTAGAGGGTAAAGGGGTTGAGGGTTTAGGGTTTAAGGGTTGAGGATTGAGGGATTAAGGGTCAAGGGTTGAGAATTGAGGGTTGAGGATTTAATGTATAAGGTAGAGGGTTTAAGGGTTTAGGGTCTAAGGGTTGGGGGTTGAGGGTTTAAGGTCAAGGGTAGAGGGTTGAGGGTCCAATGTATAGGGTAGAGGGTATAGGGGTTGAGAGATTAGGGTTTAAGGGTTGCGGGTAGAGGGTAGAGGGTTGAGGGTTTAAGGGTTGATGGATTAAGGGTTGAGGGTTGAGGGATTAGGGTAGAGATTTTACTTGGATTTAAGAGTTTAAGGGTTGAGGGATTAGGGTCAAGGGTAGAAGGTATTGGGTAGAGGGTAGAGGGTAGAGGGTTTAAGGGTTAAGGGTTGAATTTTTAAGGGTTTAAGGGTTGAGGGAGAGATGTAGTTAGAAGTGAGATAGATATCAGGGGAGAAGAAGAGGGAGGTACAAATATATATGAGGGTTGAGGATCTAATGTATAGGGTAGAGGGTTGAGAATTGAGGGTATAGGGTTGAGGACCTATAGGGTTGATGGTTTAGGGTATTGGGTTGAGGGTATAGGGTTGAGGGTAGAGGGTAGAAGGTTTAAGGGTTTAGGGTTGAGGGTAGAGGGTTGAGGGTATAGGTTTTAGGGTATATAGTTGAAGGATTAGGGTTGAGGGTCTAATGTATAGGGTAGAGGGTTTAAATTGGACTATTTGAAAAATTGGGTCCAATTTACATCACTAGGAGAACCCATTTCTTGGACCCATTTTTTCAAACATGCCACTACATTACCAATTTAACCAAATTGGTAGACCCCATTTCATGGACCCATTTTTTTAAATAGGACAAGTTAGGTTGCCAACTTCATTGAATTGGCAAGCTAGATTGCGAATTCAATGAAGTTGGCAACCTAACTTGGCTTGTTTGAAAAAAATGGGTCCAAGAAATGGGGTCTCTCGGTGATTTACATCACCGGAGGACTGCATTCTTGGGTCCAAGAAATGGGTTATCTCAATGATTTACATCATCGAAAGACCCCATTTCTTGGAC